>JASANB010007235.1:0-13112 GCA_030248155.1 Sabatieria punctata | reverse complement strand
ACCGATTAAAATATAGTTTTTAGCTTAACCTTTTGCAAATGACTGGGTTTGAACGTATCGGAAAGTTTCTCGCTTTCCGAAGGGTTTACAGTCGGTTTTCCGATATGTTCGGTCCAGCTTTCTAATATGTAGGTTGTTTTCAGATTGTTTGGTTTAGTTCAGTAAACTGATAGACTGAAAGTTTTTGAATAATTTCAACTGCAAGCGTCATCTAAACATCTAAAAGAACAAATTTTCAGTTTGCGACTGGTTGAAAACGGGTTTCCAAGATGGTCTGAAATAACTTTCCGATAGGTCTGAAACAGCTTTCCGAATGTTTACCATCATTTCTTGCTTGCTTGCTTGGTTGGCCAACTACGTCATATGGCGTTGGTCATTTCAAAGGGTTAAAAGGCGGCTAAATAAACTTAGTTAGGAAGCGGTAATAAAGTGTTTATCTAATAATCTTAAAAAAGTAATTAGTTTGTTTATCTTTCATTTAAAAAGGATTCATTCAAATCCATAGAGATTTAGAGTTGCTAAAAGTAAAAGAATCTGTTGGTAAAATTCTTTTTTATTCGAAAGTCAAATTCTTTTTTGCTGGACCCTGTATATTCAGTAGCGTTTCACTTAATCACTCTATGCGATGTGGTTTTCAAACAAGGGGTCAATATCGAGACTGACCTTCCTGACACCTTATCAGCAAGGCAAAATCACCGTAGCAAATACCTCTGCGCCTATCTGTTTTTGCCGGTTGTAGGTTTATTATCAGCCGCTGACAACGCATAGCGTCCGATAGTCTGCAACCATGTCTGTTCTAAAACTGGCCGTGTTGTGCATATTTATTTCTCTTAGTGAATCTCTAGAAAATGGACTGGTTCGCACCCCGCCGATGGGTTGGATGTCCTGGGCCAAATTCTACTGCCAAATCGACTGTCTGCATCATCCTTTATCTTGCATTAGCGAGAGACTCTATGTGGACATGGCCGATAGACTGGGTATGTACTGTACTATTCTTTGTCAGAAGGCAGACCAGGAACAAACTTTTTTGTTCGTCCTATTTGTGTTCGTCTGAGACTCCGGCCAGACATGGCCAAGTGGGGGCTGAGGGGAGTTGGCCCCCTTTCAGGTTCTGACCTACCCCCCTCAGCCGGCCGCTACCCCCTCAGGAGTTTTTTTGGAAGAATTTTGTATAGAAAATTATGATAAAAATATGCCTGGATTAAATGTAGCCAAGCTCAGAACAGCTTGTTTTAACTTATTGTAATGAAAAATAAGCCAAAAAACCTTGATTTTGGCCAAAAATCGAACTTTTGGCTTACCACCCCCTCATTCCCCCTCAGGCGCTCCTACCCTCCACAGCCCCAACCCCCCCTCAGGAATTGAAAATTCTACCCCCCCCAGACGAAATGCTCCCAGGTCTGAATCCTGGCGGCAAGCAAAAGCTAACATAAGTTCTTGGCCAAAAATTAACACTGTTGTTGTAACTTTTTGTCCATTTGGACTACATAGGAGTAGCCAACTGCTATAGAGCAGGAGGAGACACAAGGTCCGGCAGCCTCCATAACAACAACCCTCCCCTCTTGCTGTTGGTGTGTGAAAGCTGCAAGACAGGTAAGGTTTGGTCCCCATTTATCTACTTGCCATCGCTAACTTTCGACCGCCTGGGTTGGGCTTTGTGTCGATTACTTCCCATCGCCTCGACAGGTTTCGAACCCACCAACACACCGCTTCCACGGGTGTTGGGGCCTCCGTGACACACGGCATAGTGTAAACTACCCATGGCCAAGAGCACTTAGTGTTCAAGTGTAGTCAGAACCGAACCGGCGAACCTAATGGCAGCAAGGCGGAAGGTTGTTTGAAGACAGGGCTACCCCATTAAAAGGCTCTGAAAAGAGCGCGGGCTGTCCTGAGCCGTCCGAAAGGACAGTGGAACTGAGAAAAAACAAAAAACAAACAACATGCATATTAACGTATTTTCAGCGTCGGACGGGTATTTGGCCGCAGGCTACCAGTACGTACACATCGACGATTGCTGGATGGCTCACTCTCGAGACGCTCAAGGAAAATTAATAGCCAATAAAACCCGCTTTCCGCACGGTATGAAATGGCTAGCCGATTACGTACGCAATATACTTTTTTTTCACTTAGTTTTACTCAGTAAATCTTTGTTAATGTCAGGTGCATTCAAAAGGCCTCAAGTTCGCCACTTATGAGGATTTCGGCACGAAAACCTGCGCCGGCTATCCAGGCAGTCAGCACCATTTGAAGACTGACGCCCAAACGTTTGCCTCCTGGGGCGTCGATTACCTAAAACTGGACGGATGCAATGCGCAGGGGGGAGTGGCCGCCTACGCTAAAGGGTACCCGGCTATGGAGAGGGAGCTAAATGCTACCGGCAGACCAATCGTCTACTCATGCAGTTGGCCCGCTTATTTACCTGCAGATAAGGTTAAATCTTATCTTTTAAGTTAGAGAAAAGGTCAGAAAAGATGTTTTAGCCGCGGCCGTACAAAGCAATAGCAGAAAACTGCAATTTATGGCGAAATTGGAACGACATATCGGCTAGTTGGAAATCGATTCAGAGTATTATCGATTATTTTACAAAGTACCAGGATGACCTGATCCCTGTGCACGGACCGGGAAGCTGGAATGATCCTGATATGGTAATTTTTGGGTAAATTTAAATGGACTGACTTTGATTGAGGAGAGAGTTTTAGATCGTTGTGGGGAATAGCTTGGATCTAACAGTGGAACAATGCAAAGCTCAAATGGCAATTTGGAGCATTTGGTAAGGCATCCATACATGTGCATGGTCGGCAGCTCAGACAGGGATGGTCGGGTCTCCAATCGTAGTTGCCGGGCTCTATATGCAAATTTTCGGCGGGAAATTCAAATTTTTGAGTAAAAGTCATTTTTTTCGTCTGAAAACTTCTTGTTTCCAACCAAATTTTTGTCCAAAAATCGGAATTATCGACGAAAATTTGGGGGTCAGTGCATAGTTGCCTTGACCAAGCGTGCGTACAATGTAGTTGCCAGGATTGATTTCTGTAGCTTAAAAATGCAAGGAGGCTTGCTAATAGTTTCTAAAAGCGTTTAGTAAAGTCTTATTTTCGTCCCCTTACCCCGCTGGGACCCCTCATGAACATATATGGTATAGGAAGAGTTTGAAAATTATACGTATCTTATATTCTCAATTAGCCCTGGGCTTCTATTGATTCAGATTTCTTTTAGATGGGATTCGAGACTGGGCTTATAATTTTTCAAACGTTTTTAGGAAGTATTCGAGACTGGTTTTTTCATTTTTTCAAACTTGCTTAGGGGGCTTCTAATCGAGACTATACGGTTCTCTATACAGAAAACAATTTTTTGCATAATGTCAGACACGAAATTTCCTGAAAACAGCTATTTTAGCTATATTTAACAACCACTTTATTTTTGAAAGTTTAGGTCAGCACCTCTGATAATGTCCAACGATCTGCGCTACATTGCCAAAGCTTACAAAGAAATCTTACTCAACCGAAAAGTGATTGCCATTGATCAAGATCCTCTGGGTATTTGGGGCCGAATGGTAAAAAAGGTACAATGTAAATTATCAAGCTGGAAAAATTTTAACAAAAGTGGCCGTTTCAGAACGCCGACATAAGCATCTATGTGAAGCCAGTAACTCCGGTCGATCCGAAGACCAAAGCCCATTCGTACGCAGTGGCCTTCCTAAACAGGAACCTAAATCAAACGGTATACAGTACAGTACATGGTATACATATACAGTCAAGCACTTAACGCCGTTTATGATACCGGCACAGGGAAAACAACTTTGTTGACACCGTTAACACGATACGTATACACGTGTCAACGCATCGTGTACGCACACCGTGTATACCGTGTCAACGATATGTAAACACGCTGGAGTGCTTCTCAGTGTCGACACCGTAAACACGATGCGTTGACACGTGTATACGTACCGTGTTTTCATATCGTGTTAACGCACCGTGCTAACCGCGTCAACGCAACGAACTAACCGTGTCAGCCGCTCAACTATTTCATACAGGTTTCTTTCGCTTATTCCTCGTCATGCATGCTTTAGACCCATGTGTTTGTTGCTGGCCTCGCAGACATGAACTCGAATTACGAAACATGTGGACACTGTGGCCATTCACCTGTATGCCGTCTGTCTACATCAGTGAAAAATAATCTCTACTGTTGTATAGCATTTCAGTGACAAAGGCGTTTTAGCTTGATGAGCAAATGTTTGGAATTAAACGAAGAAAATACTACAATAGAGAGCATAGGATCAAAAATCCTAGCCACGGTGCCAGGCAAGTGATGGGAGCCGGTCAGCTAAACACGTGATATCGATATGTATACACGGTCCGTATACACGTGTCAACGATATGTATACACGGTCCGTTAACACGGCCTACCCATGGGCGTGCTAGCGATATGTATACACGATGACGTGACACGGTTAACACGCTCACAAGACACGGTTGACACGATGACATGACACGGTTAACACGCTCACAAGACACGGTTGACACGCTCCGCAAACACGTGTATACGGATCGTGTTAACCGTGTCAACAAAGTCGTTTTCCCTGTGCGGTACCTACTAGTGGCACCATATATGGCACCCCCACGTTCGGGTCCTGTGGTGGTACCATATAAAGTATCGCCACATATACTGTGGAGTGTGGTACTCATACCTTGGCATTGTTGCCTGTCCGGTACCATATATGGTACCACTCCGTTCACAATTTGCACTATATATGGTACCGGCACCCATGGCCATTGGTAGGGGTACCATATATGGTACCACCACAGGCCCCGAACGTGGGGGTGCCATTTTGGTGCCACTAGCCTAAATACCGGTATCATAAACAGCATATTCCACCTACTCCTAGTCCGAAAAGAACAAAAAGTTACAACAACAACAACAGCATAAGTGCCAGACTGATATAACTCAGTAAATCAAAAAGAGCGATTTTCTTCAGAAAACAGCATTGGTGGCAAAGTTAAGTGACTTGGGTTTGAACAACACAGACGGTTATAATGTAGAAGATCTATTTTCTGGCACCAAACATGGACTCCTCAAACCGACGTCCCACTTTTCGGCGACGGTTAAGAGCACCGGTGTGGTGCTGATAAAAGCCACTATTGCACAGAAAGCGGCTGGGAGAAGAATGAAGAGCAAGCCTATCGATTACTTTGACTTTAACGAAAAGCTTGTAGACCAATGGCTATTCTAAAAGATTTGACTGTATTATTCACGTATAAACTGCGTCTGTATGTCATATGATCAGGGTGATAGACTGAATGCAAATGGAAGCAGGTCACACAGTCTGTTACTGTTGCTAAGCAAATTATAATTATAATGTGCAGAAGTCAATTCCATGCAAAGTTGCGGATGTTCCATCCGCGAGGTCCCGTCGAGTTTTTCCACACTAATATCCCTCACCAATGAAATGTTCGGAACGTGTTCCCACATTAAAATCGACACGAAAAGGTCCGGAAATTCACCCGCCCCCTCCCCCCAACTGAAAGAAAAGCAACGGCAGCAAGACTAGGCTAAAAATACAACGACCACAAAAAACTCGAGGGCGCTACCACCCTCCTCTCCCTCCCCCTGGCAATGGAAACAAGAGGAATCGCAGCAAGGCTAGGTTAAAAAATCAAATTAGCAGAAAAGGACTCGAGGACGTTACGTTGAAGTCTAACCGATCAGGGGGTGACTGTACACTGTTCAGAATGTGTACTATATAGGTGACCGAGGTTGTACTTGAGGGTTTGATTGTGGTTGGATTGTGTAAAGCGTATTCTACTTAAGCTTGTAATATCTGAAAACAGCTCCGTTTGAATCCAAATCCATTTCAAATTGACAAAACATGAGCTACAGTATCAAACACGCTGGGGGCCGGTCTTCGTGAAATTAAGAACAGCCGCCCTATTTTCCGCCATTGTTTTTTCGGAGGAAAAAAATAAACGACGAAGATAGCGAACATAAAAAATGCAAAAGAACAAGCAGAATACGTATTTTAGGAAGGCGACGTATTACCTTAGGGATCCATTGAAGCTTAGCTGCTCTTATTACCTAACCACTCCTTTCTCTCTCTCCCACTCTGCAGTGCTGGCGCCGACCGAAGTGAAGAAACGAATAAAAATAATAAAAAGAAGAGTTGTTAGCCAGCTTAGCACCTTCCACGCACAAAATTACTTTTTGACTGTGTGTATTATGCGAATGCAATAATTCCTTCCTCAACCGGCTCGATTCCTCTGATTGAATCCGATAAAAAAGATTTTTCTTTTTTGTCTTTATTTTTCTCTCCAGCATTGAGCGCTGGGTAAGATCGGCGGCGTAGTTTGCGTAGCTTACCGTAGTTTACGTGGCCTTATCTTTCGCGTTGAGATAATAAACCATGATGGCCCACCAAATGATCAAAGACAGAGTGGCGTTCAGAGATTACAAGCTTTGCGCACATGGGCTTTACTCTATTGATGAAGTAGTCTCTACATTGATGAGTGATTGACGAGGTCGTAGTTATATATTATTGGGAATATCTAGTGTGTAGATCGGGTAGAGTGTAGTTGGGACTTTGATTGAGAAGGTGGTGAATGGATATTATTTCGTATATGTACCGTATGCATCGAGTAACGCCTAATTCGGCGTGTCATTGACGAGGTGTCGATTGTATATTGTTTTGAAGACCTGCTGTATGGATGGCGTATCGTCTCCGGTGGGGTGTAATTGAGAACGTCGTGAGTGTATATTCTTGCGAATATGTACTGACTGAGTCATGTAACCCTTTGACCACGTAGCGCCCTCGAGTTTTTTGTGGTCGTTGTATTTTTAGCCTAGTCTTGCTGCCGTTGCTTTTCTTTCAGTTGGGGGGAGGGGGCGGGTGAATTTCCGGACCTTTTCGTGTCGATTTTAATGTGGGAACACGTTCCGAACATTTCATTGGTGAGGGATATTAGTGTGGAAAAACTCGACGGGACCTCGCGGATGGAACATCCGCAACTTTGCATGGAATTTCCGGACATTTTAGTGGTCGGTAGTACCTGGAGTAAAGGTTGAAATACATGTGTATTGTGTATTGTATTGTGACACCACACTTGCTTTACGTACTAGTGTGATACGTACCATACATGTACTAGAGGATTTGGGGGGTTATTACTGTCTGGCGAAAAGGAATTCAACCCCCCTTCCCCCGCCCGCAACACAAACAAGGTCAACAGTGGGAAGACCACTGTAGGCTAAAAAATACAACGACCAGGAAAATGGAATTGTTTTATGGAATTCCTTGTTGCAAAGTGAGATTGAGCTTGATTTTATAGGGTTTGTTCTACTGATTAAGAGTAATATTGTTTTTGATAGGTTAGTGGACAGCCGTGTTATTGAGGCTGTACATGTTTAGTTTTAGTATTTACTAACCAACTACTAATCTGAGTAGGCACAGGAGTCGGTTTTAGTACCGTTTGCTACTCATGTACTGTTGTACGAAATAATAAATAAATAATAAATAAATAAAAGGTCCACTTACTAACAAGAACAGTTGGTTCCCGACACACAGGTGATGAAATTCGCTCGGTTGCGTTGGTTCTTGAACTACAAATTGCACAATTCATGCATACAAAACCATAGCACAATTTAAGGTGGGTTTATACTTCGTTCGCGCGGATAAAACGGACACAAGCGGACAGGTTGTCCGCGTAGCAGTTTATAATTTGGCGGAGCGCGGACACGAGTGTCAGCCAGACGGTTTATACTTTTCCAGCGCGGACATGCCCGCGCGGAAACAAAATCGGTGTCAGCGCGTGTTCGCTTTTGTCCGCCGAGCGAGTTGAAAAATTTCAACTGACACTCTGTCCGCGTCGCTATTAGTGCTGTTTTAGCTTGTTATATACATACAAGGGTCCATTTCGATTCCTGACGTAGCAACACGATTCCGTTCAAAGTACTCCCTAACGTCGGTGTGCACTTTCTCAGAACTCGTAGCATGTACGTGCAGGCTTGCACATATCTTCCGTCCTTGGAGGACCACCACCACGACGTTGCATTTTAGACATTCGGCTAGACCAACGCTAAATAAAATGGAACTAATTGCAAATCTTCCCACTACTACAAATCTGAAAAACACGTCTGCACCAGCACACCTTAAGAATTAATCAGGAATTCCAATTCTGCCTATGTCATTATGCGCTATGTCTATTTGCGCTCAACTACAGCTAAAAAGCCCTGTTTTACGTTGCATCTTTCACAAAAAAAACACAGAAAGCACTAATCATAGTAACACAAACCAGTAATAGTTCTGCCAGGGTGTGCAATCTATTCACTCCCTATTCCAACGAAAATGGGCTTAAAATCCGCTAAGAAACGACCATAATACTATACTTTTACCAAATACCGTAACCCGCCATAACCGTAGTTACAGTAATCGTCCCGAAATTGTCTACAATCGGCCGCTAAGAAACGAGCATATTACTCTACTTTTAGCAAATACCGTAACCCGCCACACCATACTTACAGTAATCGTTCCGAAATTGTCTGCACTCCGCTAACCATGTCTGAAAGACCGACTCCAACAAAAACTCGCTTAACATCCACTGACATCCAGCTCATTCAGACCGATTTTTCAAAATACCGCAACCCAACCCGGGATACCATAGTACATACATACCACCTCTATCTCAGCTCTTCAAACGCAAACCCGGTCACAATCACTAAGAAAGGAGCAGAACAGCCCAATTTTTAAAAAATACCGTAATCCGGCATACGGTAGATACAGTAATAGTTCTGGCAGGGTCTGCAATCTATTCACTCCCTATTCCAACGACAATCCGGTTAAAATCCGCTAAGAAACGAGCATAATAGTCGATTTTTAGCAAATACCGTAACCCGGCATACCATAGTTACACTGATCGTTCAGAAATGCTGTGCACTCGATTAAGCATGCCAGAAAGCCCCTCCTCCAACGAAAACTCAGTTAACATACATTGAGATCCAGCCCAGTCAGACCGATTTTTCAAAATACCCTAACCCGGGATTCGGTAGTTAACCCGGGATACCGTATTCATACATACCACCTCTATTCTCACCTCTTCAAACGCAAACCCCGTCAGAATCACTAAGAAAGGAGCAGAACAGCCCAATTTTAAAAAATACCGTAATCCGGCATACGGTAGACACAGTAATAGTTCTGGCAGGGTGTGCAATCTATTCACTCCCTATTCCAACGAAAATCCAGTTAAAATCCGCTAAGAAACGAGCATAATAGTCGATTTTTAGCAAATACCGTAACCGGCATACCATAGTTACACTGATCGTTCAGAAATGCTGTGCACTCGAACAAGCATGCCAGAAAGCCCCTCCTCCAACGAAAACTCAGTTAACATACATTGAGATCCAGCCCAGTCAGACCGATTTTTCAAAATACCCTAACCCGGGATTCGGTAGTTAACCCGGAATACCGTATTCATACATACCACCTCTATTCTCACCTCTTCAAACGCAAACCCCGTCAGAATCACTAAGAAAGGAGCAGAACAGCCCAATTTTAAAAAATACCGTAATCCGGCATACGGTAGACACAGTAATAGTTCTGGCAGGGTGTGCAATCTATTCACTCCCTATTCCAACGAAAATCCGGTTAAAAACCGCTAAGAAACGAGCATAATAATCGATTTTTAGCAAATACCGTAACCGGCATACCGTAGTTACACTAATCGTTCAGAAATCATACATACACTGAAACTAACCGTACATTGAGCTTCAAAAGACATCCTTAAAAAATTGAAGTAACCGCACTCCCGTTCAAACTGCCGCCATCTCTTTACAGTACGGAAACCAAAAAAACATCAAAAATCTACAGCAAAACCTACTCCTAACACTACCAGCCCTTTCAAAATCCAGCCCACAAATCGCAAACACAAACAAGAATAAACAATAAAAAAAACATCAAAAATCTGCCCACAAAAGCTACTACTAACACAATCACCACGTTCAAACTCGCGCCGACAAATCGCAAAAATTAAGAAGAAGAATAAACATAGATTCAATTCCCCGGCTACCCACAAACCAACGCATTCAAACTCCCGCCCAGCCCAAGAAAAATTGCTTTTCACAAATAGAAACACGCAGTATATAGGAACACACGCGGTGCGTGATGCGACTTACCGGATCGCAGAGATGTTCACGAGCCTAAAAATCACGGCTCGGCTCGGCTCGATTGTGAGCTCTGTCTTGGTCAGCTCGTTTCAGCTCGTTTGTGCGCACCTCCGAGCTCGCTCGAGCTCGGCTCGCGAGCTTTAAATTTGGCGAAAGCTCGGAAAAATAGAAAAGTAACACCATAAATTCATTACCTAAGGCTTTTCCTCACTAATTAGGCGGTTTTTTTCTGTTTGTTAACTTAAAATAATGCAGCAAACATAGAAATTAAACCAATCTTCCCTCCAAAACCACAATATTTTCAAAATTGATTAAATTTTACACATTTTTAAGTTTGTAGCGCATTCTGGGCTCGGCTCGGCTCGGACCGCGAGCTTTCTAACCTTGATGAGCTCGCTCGAACTGGGCTCGCGAGCTGAGCCGAGCCGGGCCGAGCCGAGCTTTTTCAGGCTCGTCGGAGGGGGTAGGGGGTCCGGAGACCTCGGGGGGGGGGGGTCCCCAGAAAAAGGCCAAAAAAACGCCTATTTTGCCTTAAATAAGCGAAAATTTCCTCCCTTTGGGAGGGGAGTGGGGAGGGGGTAGGGCCGGCCGCGGGGGAGGGGTATACCCCTTACCCCCGGCCCATGTATGCCGGTACCTATAGAGGAGTTATTTTTTCTGTTTGGTGGCTTCTGGTCCGGAAATTAGGCCAGAATTTGTGCCAGACATGTAGGTATGGGTTGAGTCTAACAGATGGTGTTATAAGCTATGTCTAAAACTCAAATTTAAACCTATAACGTAAGCCTAAGTTTGAAAGCAAGGCTTAAGGTCGACAGCAATTAGTTAGGACGTATTGACTGCCAAGCCGTATGGTATCAGTCCGCGAGTTTAGCACGTTTTTTTCGGCTTTTGTCAGGGAAGGCAGGTGATTGTCAGGGGATTTTGGATCGCCTGGCTGTATCTCCCTGAAGCAAATCTGATAGAAAGTTGCATTTAATGCTTGTATTTTTAGTGCTAAAAGCATTCTAACCTAAAGCTTGTACTGGGTTTTGAAATAGTAAGAATAATTGATTAGTCGGTCTAAGTTGCATCATGACCCACATCTTGCCTCCCAAAGTTACCGAAATTCTAACTGCTCCTGTGCAGACATGGGCAAAGGGGGCTGAGGGGGGTTGGCCCCCAGGCTCTGACCTACCCCCTCAGCCGACCGCTACCCCCGTCAGGAATTTGTATAGAAAATTATGATAAAAATATGCCTGGATTAGGTGTAAATGAGCTCAGAATAGCTTATTTTAACCTTTTTTAATGAAAATAAGACAAAAACCTTGATTTTAGCCAAAAATCGGACTTTTTGGCTTACCACCCCCTCAGGCGTTCCTACTCCCTCAGAAATTGAAAATTCTACCCCCTCATCCGAAATGCTTAACCATGTGTGCTCCTGTGCATTCTGCCTGCAGCTCTTACTTCACTAAACATATTTCACATTTCTATGAAGAAATTTTGTAAATGTCAGGGGTTTTTGGCTTTTATCAGGGAAAGCAGGTGATAGTCATACATGTAACAGGTCATCCGCCGAAGAGGGACGGGGTCTGGCGCTGGCCGGGGGTCAGTCTGAGACAAAATTTTGGGAGGGGGTTGGGCACTAAAAGACGCTCAAAATTAGAAAAAAAACGCGATTTTTTTGGGCTGTAAAATCGCTAATTTGGGCTGAAATACAGCTAAGAAGTTCTGTTTTACAGATTTTGGCAGATTTTTGTGACTGAAATTGCAAAAAAATTGCTCAAAAATTACTTGCCAGAAAAAATCGGAGGGGGTCGGAAAATGATCTCGGGGGGGGGGGGGAGTCTGGCCTATTTCGTGTAGGGGCAGCCTCTATGTTACATGTATGGTGATAGTCATCGGATTTTGGATAGTCCGATCGGCAGGAACCCCGCCTTTAGCATGTCTGACTGTGACTATTGGCCTATTGTAATAAGATTTGTGGGTAACCCGCAACCCCCTGTTACGTTTTATGTTTAGAATTACCCATGTAGGTTGTTAGATTACTTCCGACTTTATTATCTGACATGAGCTAGCATTTCAGTTGAGGGATGGGAGTATAATTTTAAAATCCTGAGAGGCTGAGGAGTGGGTAGGGCTGACTCAAGAGGTTGCATGCAAATTTTTTCCAAAAAATTCCTGAGGGTGGTTTCGGCGGCAAGCTTGGTGTTGGTGAGAGCATGAGCAGGGCAACCGTTTCAGCCTCCTCTTTCAGGGTTCGTGCCGGTCAGGGGATTTATAATTTGTCAGGGATCCAGAGATTTGGGTGTTGTAAGGGAATAAAGTATGCATTGAATAGGTTCTACAAACAGCGATGAGTAGTGGTGGATTATTCAGTTAATGTCAGTGCGTTTTTGAAGGCTAATTTTTCAAAATTTTCTGACCAGTTGTGTGGTAACTTTTGATTGCAGGTGTACAGATGAATAGCACCAGTTTTTGGGGTATGAAGGTCACATTAGTGTGAAGAATTTTGAAAATGTCGGGGATTTTGATCGCCCGATCGGCACGAACCCTGACTTTATGCATTTCTGACTGTGATTGTTAGCCTATGGCACCTATACCAGGCTAGTGGCACCATATAACCATATATATATATATAACCATATTATGGTACCCCACGTTAGACCACTGCGTTGACGGCACCATGGTACTCCTACCTTCGCATTGGTAACTGTAGCGGTACCATTTCAGATTTCGTACCATATGGTAGTGGTCATATGTCCATGGGTAGGGGTACCATACGGTGCCAGACTGTTTAACGGCCAAGTGGGTGGTATCGGTGGGCGAGAGGTATAGGTAAACCGCCAACGCAAAACGCCGCTTCCCTTCAGCGCTCTCTCTCTGTTCTGATGTGCCTCTACTCTAAATGCGTGCTTTTCAGGTGCCTTTGTTGCTGTCAAGTCTGCACCAATCTCAATGGCTGCCGCTGACCGTGCCTATGTACTCAAGAA
>JASANB010007233.1:0-85536 GCA_030248155.1 Sabatieria punctata | reverse complement strand
AAATATATTCCCAATACTGTCTGCATGTTTTAGTTCAAAAACTCAAGTGGATTGAGCATAATTTTCAAAGGTTTCTATGATATTATCACAGCAAACTACCACTATTCAAATTCATACCAACCAAATTCAAACTGAATTAGCTAGGCACGCATACCGTGCCATCAAATCGAATCGCCACGTTTTACATAACATAGCATATCAAATTCAAAAGTTTGAATTTGGTAGGCATTCCTGCCGGTGTGGTTCTGTAGTATTTCTCTGAATGTTTTTATCTAGCTGATGAATGCACCCCAGTTGATGTTCCGGATGATGAAGGAAGTGACAACGACAGATCAGTGACTCTATCTAAAGTCAGAAAGTTTGCCAGACGAAAATCTGCCAGCAAGAGCTCAAGTGGCGGAAGCGGAAGCAGCAGCAAAAGCAGAAGCACAAGCCGCAGCGACAGTAGCGATCGTTCTAGCAACATTTGCAAACGAAGTGCTCGCCGAAGACGGCGAACCTCCAGCAGCGGCAGCAGTGAAGCGTAAAAGCAGAGATAGGAAGTGGAAAGAGCGGGGGTAGTTCGGAACGGAAACCGAATCGCAAAGGCAGAATGGTGAAATGGCTGCGCAAATGCAGGAGCTGCTGACGCCGGTGCAGTCAGTTCAAGAAGGGCGCCATTTTTGAAAAGCTTGTCAATGCTAGGTGCAAGAGACGCTCGCGTTGCTTCTGTGAATTTGGTGAGAATTCGTTGTGAACACAGGTTCAAATGATTTTTGAATTCCTTTGACTATCAAAATGAATGATTTACTGAACTTTCAGAAGTGAAAGAACGTCGACTGGAAGGCGAAGGAGTTTGTGAAGACGTTCCAGCCAAATGCGAAAACTGAACTGGATGTCATTTCGGTTGTCGACGAGTCGCTGAGTGTGGGAGCTGATGAATAAGGTAAAAGTGGCGAATTGAATTCAATAATTATAAGAAAAAATCATTTAGGATTCAGGATAAAACAGTTTACTGCAAATAAGAGGTCGATTCATTTGATGTCAACAGTGGTAAAGCGCGCATTGGTTGTGTGCGATACAGCGGCATACCATACTTTGGAGTCAACCTCGCTTTCACACTCAGCCAATTTTCATCATCAGATGAGGTCAAAAACGCAATCACCTCTATGGCCTATGCTTGGCGGTGGAACAGCAACTTTCGGAGCATAAGTTAGTTCGGTTGTTAAAGTGCACCGCTTTATGCAGATTTTTGCAGCGCACTCGAGTTTGTACAATCAAATTTGCTGTTAGAGGGAGCTGGAGCGCGAGCTGACAGTCAAAAAGTTGTCATTGTGGTAACTGATGGCCTGTAAGTTTATTGAATTTTGTGCAGTCATGGGCCATGGCCATGGTAATTCGGTATCATCTTTGCTTCAGTTCCAATGACGGAGTACAGCCAAAAAAAAAAAAAAAAAAGATCCCGGCCGATATCCTCAGAGCTGCTGGAGTAATGATTTATGCTGTGGCAGTGAACAATGGCGGTGCATTTGATGGCAGCTCTGAATTGATGGACATTGTTGGTGGAGATGCCAGTAAACTGTTTCAAGCTGACTCCTTTGATGGACTGGATGATAGTGATTGCCAAGTCTGCGGCTGAGCAAGCATGCAAAGAAAGTAAGCTTACTCCACTACTACCACCACTTAAAGCATAAACTCTCTGTGCTACAAGAACCAATTCCTGATGTTCCGATTCCTCAATATGAATGCACAAAAAATCTTAAGCTGGGACGCGGTGTTCATAATTGATGAATCGCTCAGTGTAACGGAAGAAAACTATGCTCAAGGTAACTCTATCCTACTGTTCAGTTTCTCCACAGTCATGTTGACAATTGATCGAACAAATATAAGAATGGCTTCGGTTTTTTGTAAACTGGACCAATAATCAATGTTAATTTCAATATTCAGAAACCAGAATCACAAAGCTTATATATGTACTAGGTTGTTTGGGTGGTTACCCTCTGCTGGAAACGCCAAACCCCCTCACCCCCCCCCCCCCCGAGACAGGTTAAGGGACCCCCGACGCAAAAATACAAGTAATGCCAGTAGTGGATCCAGTACTAACAAACTGGGTCAGAAAGCACAATTTTTAGCCTAAAATTCGCTTGAAAAACCGAATTTGGCGTTTCCACTGCTGATATTTAAGAGAAATCGGGGTTTTTGGAAGCTCTTTTTGTCAATTTTGGTTTTTTTTTAGCTCTAAAATGCTATTTGGCAGGCTTAAAATAGCGATTTTTAGCGTCCTTACTGAAAAAACGTGCTAAAAAACGCATTTCCCTAAAATTTGGAGCTTTTTAAAGTTTCGCACCCCCTTCTGTGAAACCCCACTCGACCCCCTACCCAGAAAAAACACTCACCCCCTGCCTACCCCAGGTCGGCCCGGAGCTGTTACATGTATGACAACGCTATGTATCCTAATCTTTACTACAAAATAGTTTTGTTTTTTTAAAATGGTTTTGAAACACTTTTAAATGCTCTCCCAACTCAATTCATGATTTTATTGGTAGCGGAAAATGTTTCAGGGCAAGAAATTTATGGCTGAGTTAGCCACCAACTTTTCGGTTGATGACGGCAATGCTAGAATTGCCACCATCAGATACAGCGGAGATCCTTACTTTGGAGTCAATGTGGAACACCACTTGAACCACTATCTAACCGGTGCAGAAGTGGCCAACCATATACTCAACATGCCCTATGCAGCTGGCAGAACCGCTACTGAGAGTAAATTTGAATTGCCCCCCCCCCCCCCCCCCCCCCCCCCCCCCCCCCCCCCCCCCCCCCCCCGGCGCCCGCCCCCCCCCCCCCCCCGACCGCCCCGCCCCCCCCCCCCCCCCCCCCCCCCCCCCTTTTCTTGTACAATTTTCAAGCTTCAGAGCACTTCGCATGGCCAGCAATACAACTCTGCAAGAGCTGAATGGCATGCGACTGACACTGTCAAAATTGTCGTTCTTCAAACTGATGGAAAGTGGGTGAGGCAGTCGGCTCTGATTGATTGATTGATTGATTGATTGATTGATTGATTGATTGATTGATTGATTGATTGATTGATTGATTGATTGATTGATTGATTGATTGATTGATTGATTGATTGATTGATTGATTGATGATTGATTGATTGATTACTAAATTCATTTCTTTACAGCACAAATGATGGAGTTGACCCAGGCATAGCCAGTGAAGAGTTGCGGGCCCGCGGAATAATCATTTTTGTCATTGGATTGACTGATGGTGTCGACCACGAAGAATTGGTGAAGATAGCAGGCGTTGAAAAGCAATGTTTTCCGCGCCGAAACTTATGACAGCTTGGGCCCACAAATAACAGAAGCTATTACTCAAAACCGTTTGCGAGAAAGGTGATTAGGTTTCACTTCTAACTACTCTATACGTTTATGTTCCAGTCAAAGAACAGGAGAATGAGCAACAACCAGAAGGAGAAATAGAAGAAGGAGATGGTATGACTTCTGATTCTGTGATTCAGAAAATCAAGGAGTGACACTTCAGGTGGTGATGACGTTGGACCTGGTGGTGGAGGAGCAAGTGCTGGGGATGGTACAGGTCCACTGAATGTTGGTCAGTTGTCATAGAATACAATATCTTCTAGAAGGATGTATTCCAAAAGAGAAGAAATGGAAGTACCATCCAGATTTGCCTTGTGGACTCAGGTGCAGGCTGCGTTGTTCAACCTGGTCTGAAGGAAAAGAGTTCGGAGAACTGTTCTCTCTGTGCCAAGTCTACGAGAACTCGGATAATCCCAGTCTGGAGAAAGGAGAGGAAGTATGCTACTGCGAATATCGTAAGTTACTGTAAATATCTGAGATGAATGTATTGCGAAAAAACATAGTTCAGGGCATCACAAAGGCCGTTCCAGGGGCGAAGGCAGATGCAGCGATGCAGACGACGCTCCAAAGGAAAGTGATGGTTCAGGTAAAATTCCATTTTGGCTGTCACTGAATGACTGTTGATCTATCTTGCATAGTATATATAGACTCCAAGTAGATCAGACGTTGCTTGAGTTAGATGCGTATAGACAAAAGGGGCTAACAGCACACAACACAACAGCTCTATGTATAAACACCACACAAGATCATTACAACAGGATGCATATCATGCATTCACATACTACAGTAGTGGACACATCAACCACCCTCCTTCCTACCTTCCACTTCACTGGGTTCTTGCAGACGATGGCTGCGTAGACAGAAAACAGCAAGGCTACAAGTCCTACAAAAAGAAGTCCTTCTCAATGAGCAAGTGCACAGATGCAGAGTGTGCCACTAAATGTCAAGCCTGGGAGCCAGGAATCATCTTTGGATCAGTAGCCGAACAATACTGCTCAACCAATGTCAACTGTAGATGTGTCTATGGTACTGGTGAGGTTTAGAAATTTGTTCTGACTGATTGTTTGGGCAGATGGAGACCATGATGGGGAAGGGCATTGTGATGATGTGAACACAGCAGATGCAGATCCCTGTCCAGCTAAACTGGACCTCATTTTTGTCGTCGATGAGTCAGGAAGCATTGGTGAACCTAACTACCAAATGGTGAGTGTGAGCGTAAACCAGTCTTTCTCGTTTACAAGATAACTGTAAGTTTGCAGCAAAAGCAATTCATTTCTGGCATGATAGACCCATTCGAAGTGGATGAGGGAAATGTTCAAGTTGGAGTTGTCCGTTACAGTGGACTGGAGGATGAGAACGGACCACAGGATGGTGCAGTGAGAGTAGAATTCCAGATGAACACATACAGTCGCAAAAGTGCCATCAAATCTGCCATAGAAGCCATGCCCTACACCAGAGGATGGACCGCCACAGGAGAGTAATGTTGTTTTGTATACCTTAGTTTGTTCTGTGCTTGACTATTTGTATGTTTACAATGTGAACTTCAGAGCTTTAAAAGAAGCCGTGGAAATGCTATCCCCGGCCAACGGCAATCGGCCAGATGCTCAGGATGTGGTCATTGTTCTAACAGATGGAAAGTGAGCTTAATTCATTGGTTGGTTTTACACCAACCAACCAATCAAAACTGTTTCAGTAGCAATCGTGGCATCAGGCCAGTCATTCCGGCATCGGCACTCAGGGCCACCGGAGCTACAGTCTACGTTGTAGGAGTGACCGACGGTACGAATCACACAGAGTTAGAAGAAATCGCTGGTGGGCTTCAACGACTCTACACTTTGGCCACTTTCTCTGAGATGACCGCTGAAATTGCCATCTTCCTGGAGGAAACCATGTGCATTGAAAGTACGTCATTGCTTTGCGACTGAACTTGCTAGTATTTTGTCTGGTTTTAGACAGTGAAAAGAGTTCTTCCGATGACTCCAAGTGTAAGCAGTGTTATCAACTTTGTGTAAAGAATACTTTATTAGTTTTTCAGCTGATAGTTGTCAAGCCCCAGGCTCCGTTGCTCCATTACCCACTAGCAGACGAAGAAAGCGAAGTACTCCTGATGCTAGCGCCGGTTACATGTACAAATGGTTTGCCGAATGTGGTGACTGCACGACGACATGCAACACTTTTGAGGCTGGCACTATTTTTGGTACTCTCACTGAGTCTGAATGTAAACAAAGGCCTGGAAGGGACGGAGAACAATGTTTCTGTCAGTACTGTAAGTGTCGGTCAATTTTGGCTGTGCAATGTCAGTTTCGTTTGTCTTTTACTCTTTTTGTACGAGTTTAGCTGGAAGTGGAGGAGAAGGGGTTTGTGAGGACGAGCCACCCAAATGTGAGACTCCTCTGGACTTAATTTTTGTCATCGACGAATCACTGAGCATTGGAGCTGATAACTACTTGAAGGTCAGTCAGTGGGAAAATGTCGAAATTTGTAATAATATCTTCGACAAACAAACAAATAAATAACACGTTTAGTCATATGTTCATATCTTTCTGAAAAATTGATTATGCACATATTTTTAACATAAAACTTATTCATTTTTAAATGACCTAAATTTCGATAATTGAAGCTGGAAATCCTGAAATTTCTGTTTAAAGAGTTTTCTTACAAATTAGGCAGGATATTTAGACTCAGTGAGTCTCTACTGCTGGCTGGCACTCTAATTTTTTTAAAATGTTAGTGTATACAGTAACCAAAAGTCATGAAATCATGAATTCCTATAGCAAGGATATGTATATGTTTTTAAAAGCCTATTGGACTGAGAAACATACATATTTGACGTTCAAACATATTGAGAAACATAAACATAGTTATTATTACCGCAGACACAGACCTGTAAAACGCGTTCTTGTACAAAACAAAAAAAAACATTTTCAAGTCTTGTATCGCTCAGCGCGCGCCAAATTTAAACGTATAAACTATTATTTGGTACGAATAAACTGTCGATAATACATTTTTGCGGGCTTTGGCGCGCTGCCGCGCTTTCAAGATTGCAATTTATTCACCCTGTTAAAGCAACGCACTAATAAAACTGTGATCACGGCACTTTACAGTTAAAATAAGTCAACAAACAACCTGATAAAAACAGAATCATTGTGTCAAAATAACAGTTACAACAGCACCCAACTGAACGCATGTTAAAACCAGAGTCATTGTCCATCCAGTCCAGACAAACATTTAGATTCCAGATGTAAGTACAGATTCGGCGCATACATGTAGCTGGGTTTTCGGCTGGGGGGGGGGGAATTTTTCTGATCCAAAATAGGGTTTCAGGGCTATGCCCAAAGGGGGTTTCAGCGACCTTTTTTTGGTGTCCAAAAGTGGGTTTCAGCGACCTTTTTTGGGCTTAAAACAGGGTTTTGAGGACTAAAAATGGGGTAAAAATCCTGTCTGAAGTGCAACAATTCCGTTTAAAACCCTATTTTTGCTGTAAAACGTGGAAAAAACCTTATTTTTAATTTAAAATGTTCAAAAAAAGCTAATTTTGCCTTAAAACGTGCAAAAAAACCCATTTTATTAGACATAATACAGTTAAAATGCATTTCTGGACCCTTCTTTAGAGATTTTTAAACCCAAATTAGGATTCCAGAACCCTATTTTGGGCCTCCAGAAACCCAAATTAGGGTTCTAGAACCCTATTTAGGGTTTCAGTAACTCAAATTAGGGTTCCGGAACCCTATTTCGGCCCTCCAGAAACCCAAATTAGGGTTCCGGAACCCTATTTCGGCCCTCCAGAAACCCAAATTAGGGTTCCGGAACCCTCTTTAGGGTTTCAGTAACCCAAATTAGGTATGCGGACCACAATTACGACCATCCCTAAACCCACAATAGGGTTCTGGAACCCAATTTAGCGTTTCAGTAAGCCAAATTAGGGTTTCAGTAACCCAAAATAGGGTTACGGAACCCTAATTAGGGTAGCAGTAACCGAAAAAAGGGTTTCAGTAACCCAAATTAGGGTTCCGGAACCCTATTTAGGTTTCAGAAACCCAAATGAGGCTTCCGGAACCCTATATAGGGTTTCAGTAACCCAAATTAGGGTTTCAGTAACCCAAATTAGGGTTTCGGAACCCTATTTAGGGTTTCAGTAACCCAAAACAGGGTTTCGGAACCCTATTTAGGGTTTCTGAAACACAAAACCCAAGTTGGGTTTCTGAAACCCTAATCAGGGCTTCAGGAACCCTGATTGCAGGTTTACAAACCCAAAATAGGGTTTCAAAAATTCCCCCCCCCAGAATCCGGCTGGGGGAATTTTCTCAGAAAATCGGGCCTGGGGGACATACCCCCCATTCCCCCAACTACATGTATGATTCGGCGGTCCTCTTCTGATGGCTGGCTGTTTGAGTAGTAGCTTAGCTCCACATTCCTTGTAATCGTGGACAACGTTCCAGTCTCAGCAATTTCTCTCAGAACGCATTAGAGTATTCTATTTTTCAATGTTTGCATTCCTAAGATAAATTAATCAAATAGACTTGGTACAGAAAGTTGTTAATTAGTATTGGAAAGCAGAGGTATGTAGCAGAGTGAGCCATGAGGGCAGGTTCCAGACTCTCCTATGGATCCATTTCCACCCAGTTGGCAGCCTTCCAAGCCCTGTACTGCCCAGTGCCCGTCCACCCTTTGAGCAGTATACATAGTGCCGAACAATATACAGAAAAATATGTTTCCCAAGTAACAAACATGTTTCAAAACATGATCATAAAACATAAACAGGGAAAATATACATTCGAAGCATTACATTGTACATTCACATTGGATTCCTGTGAAAGAGTTTGTATTCCAATAACGATATTCGATATCGATATTTATGCAAGAAAATCTGAAAATTTAAAAAGAACTGCTCTTGTTGCTTATCAGTCAAGTACTGATGCAATCAGCGATCTGATATCAATTATGTAGAGAACCGCAGGAAAGGTATTGGCCCTTCTGAAGCCCTTCAATAAAAAGGTTGGCCCCATCAGACCGATGCCCCACCCTCAGGAATTTTTAGAAGAATTCTTCATTGAAAATTATGATAAAAGTATTCCTATATTATGGATAAATCAGCTCACACAGATTTTTTAAATAACGAATTTTCTTAGTCCAGGTCAAACAATTCGCTGCAATGATGGTCGACTCATTTGACGTGGACAGTGGTCAAGCTCAGATTGGTGCAGTGCGGTACAGTGGCATTCCATACTACGGGGTGAATCTGGTCTTCAACCTGAATGCTTACTCCAGTGCAGAAGAGATCAAACATCAAATACAGAGCATGCCTTATGCTGCAGGTCGCACAGCTACTGGAGAGTAATGAGATACAGTTAGCTTGACTATTTCTTAAAACTGAATTCTAGAGCTCTCAATTTCGCAATGTCCAACATGTTGACCCCTGCGGCTGGTATGAGGTCAGACAGTGTCAAAGCGGTCATTGTAATCACCGATGGACTGTGAGTGTTTTTAAGCTTCTAGAAGTTTCTTTAACAAGCCACCTATTACAGCACAAATGACGGGGTTGCCCCAGGAGTGCCAGCAGCTGCATTGATAACTCAAGGGGTGCTAATGTACGCCATAGGGGTAGACAACGAAGGAGCTCTGACGTCATCGCCCGAAGGCATGGCTGAACTGAATTCGATCGTTGGCGATCCAACCAGGTTGTTCTTGGTTGATTCGTTCGCTGGATTGGGCGAATCGATCGCGCAACAAGTCGCCGAGAAGTCGTGCGAAGAAAGTATGGGGCCGTCCATAAACTACGACGTTCAAAAATTCAAAATTTTGCACCCCCACCCCCCCCCTCCGACGTTTACCGACGTTTTCATTATCACCCCCCATAAAAATTACGACGTTTGGGAGGACCCCACCCCCCCCCCCCCCCCGAAATAAAAATTTCTAATTTTCGTTCAAAATCTGAAGCTGCTTTTCTGACTGCGTAATCACAAATGAATAATAGAAAAATTTATGTCTTTTATGTCTGTGCACATATGTACGTATTTACCAGTTTCGAAAATGAGTCATTCAAATCGGTTGAGATTTGCGGTTGCCACAGTAAAAAATGTGCTGGGTTGTTTTAATCACTCTTGTTCATTGCCAAAATCAGTGTTTCAAATTTGAGGCAAATATCTCGAGAACCAAGCAGAGCATCGTAACGAACACTCTACCAATCGATACATTAATTGTCTTTCATTCAAAAAAGATTTATTCACCTCGGTTGGGATTTACGGTTGCTACAGTAAAAAATCTGCTGGGTTGTTTCTTGCACACCCTGTACAAATCACGCTAACATACTGTATGTTGTACAACTACAAAATGTGTCAAAACCGTTTGACTTTCTCTGCGTTCTTGCTTATTCTGCAATCGTCAAACCTTACCAAAAAGGCCGAAAATACGTCAACGTTTTGCCTCAACCCCCCCACCCCCTCCGACGTTCTGCGACGTTTTTCGGGGTACCCCCCCCCCCCCCCCTCTCTGAACGTCGTAGTTTATGGACGGCCCCCAAGTGAAAATTGTTCCATTGCAAAATTGATATTTGCATAATAATGGTTTAGGCAAAGAACAAGCCCCTCCAGCCGGTGGCGGAGCAGGCAGTGGAAGTAGTCAACCGGCTGAAGAAGACGAATGTGACGAGGATCAGAAAATGGACATTGTCTTTGTGGTGGATGAGTCGTTGAGTGTCACGGAGCAAAACTATGTCAAGGTATCCAACTGCTGTAGCATTCGTTTTTGCAGAATAGTCTGACTTCTAGGGCAAAAAGTTCATGGCCGATTTGGTGCCCAGTTTTCCGGTGGACAATGGAAACGCCAGAATCGCGTGCATCAGATACAGTGGCATACCGTATTTCGGCATAAATGACGTCTTCGGACTTGGACAACACCCAACTGGGGCCCTGATCTCAGAGGCTATTATCAATATGCCCTATGCAGCGGGCAGAACTGCTACTGGAGAGTGAGACAATAAATGTGCAGGTTTCTAGTCTATTTATACTAATTTTCTTAGAGCAATGCGTCGAGCAAACACCATACTAGCAGGAGCCAGAGCGGACGCTACCAAAATAGTCATTGTACAGACTGATGGAAAGTGAGTCTTAGCTTTTACAGTTAGGCGCTTGCACTTCGATCCGATCCGATTTGCCTTACGGCCTATGATCAGACTTGTGGTCCATTTCGCGACCCCTGTGATTCATCATCTCGGACGTTGCCCTTCTTTCACTGCCAGACACTCCTAGCCATGCTGCTGGGTGCCGGTCACTAGGAGAGCAGCTGGCGTGTTGACGCCATGATGCTGACAGCTTCCAACGGCCGCCGGTGCCCCATATGCCAGAGGGCTCCCGGCATAGTTGGTTCTCAGACAGCTTCTGACATCATAGATTAGGTATGGCCAATGGTTTTCAAAAATTCACGCTACAGCAAAACAATTATGCTAAAACCGCCGATAACATGACCGGATGCGATAATATACGCAAAAAACCGCACTTGATTCCATGAAAAATTAGAAAAATGCGATCTAAAATCATTCGTCTGAGAAGAACTTTTGTATGGCGCACTTGGTACCATTTTTATTTATGGGCGCCAGATTTGAATAACTGGCGCTACACGGAAAAATTTATGCTAAAACGACAAAGCATGACCTGATGCGATTATTTACGCAAAAAACCGCACTTAATTTCATGAATAATTGGAGAAATGCGGGTTCAAAACAGCCGCGTGGGTTAAATCGCGTAAATTAGTGTTTATAACTTGGTCGCCGTCCCAGCGGTGGCTGATTTTCAATGGCGCGAGTTACGAAGGTGCAACCAAATTGATTGTTTAAAATCTACTATAAAGATGTGAATATTCGTCGCACAGCTAAATTAATGCGAAAAAGTATGGTTGGAATTGTTGGGTACAATAAAAGCCAGAAATGGCAAAAATTAAGGGTTGCAGAAACTTCAACACCGTTTGTGGGGTTAACGACAAAAAGCAGAGAGCCAATTCTTATATCAGTCGAAAGCCTGAAGTCTACTGTATACGGAACCGATTGAACATCTTTCGCCGAATTCGTCGTTTTTTCACAAGAACGAGAAACATGAAAAAAATCCACGAAAAAGCCGATTTTCAGTAGTTAAGGAAGAATCAAATTTGTGGGGACCATGCCAAAGTGCGGAAAGAAAAAAAGCGGTGCTATATAGGTAACGAGTTGCGGTGATTTTAAAACCGGTTGAACAAAATTTGAATCAAGTCTCCTTTTAGCAGAAAATAGACATTGAAAAACGACGAATTCAGTTTTCGAAAGAAAAATGCTCTTTAACGGCCGAATTATTATTCAAAATGCATCTTATTCGATAGCTCACACTCTGTTTCATATAAATACATCACATCCTCCTATCAATAACGGAACACAAAAAAGCATTTGCGCTTGAAGTTGCAAAAACCATGTTGGACCACTTTTTGGCTGTGTTTTTGTATTTTCTATTCCGCGCCGCGCGCACGTGCTTTGGCCATCCCTACATAGATCTTCTTCTCCAATGCGGCATGCTTTGTGGAGCGGCTTTGGTGAAACGGCAGATCCAGTCGGTTCCCATTTTATCTACTTGATGCATGGTATCGCGTACTCTGGGTAGTGGTACCAGCTAGCCACTGTACTGATTGAAAGTATCGTTACATGTCGTGTCGTTGGCTCAGTGGGTAACTCCCTGCATGCCTAGCGGCTGTAGTGGGTTCGAAACCAGTCTGACTGCAAGTAGACTTTGCAAAGCCCCACCCAGGCTACTGAAAGCTGGTGATAGCGAGTAGGTAAATGGGAACCGACTGGATCTGCCATTGCACCGAAGCCGCTCTGCAGAGCATGCCGCGTTCGAGGAGAAGATCAATGACGTCAGGAGATGTCTGAGAAACCAACTATGCCTGGGTGGGGCCTTCTGGCGCACCAAGCGGACGTCGGGAGCTGACAGTACAGTGACGTCAACACGCCAGGCGCTCTCTTAGTACCTGGCTAAGAGTGGCCGGGCAGTGAAAGAAGGGAACAACGTCCGAGATGATGACACCGGGGGCAGTGTGGTGCACTTTTTATCTAGGTAACTAGGTACTAGGTATGCCTAGTATTACCTAGTTAATATTTGGGAAAAGTACCTACAGTAGATTTACTTTACCTAGTTGTTGGTTTCTCTATTTTACCTAGTTTTACTTTACCTACTTTTAAATCCACATAACTAGGTACTTCTAGGTAAAACAAGTTTACCTAGTTTGATATTTTCAGTTTTACGTGGCTTTTTCAGTCAGCAAACCTTCAAATTTCCGGCTTTCCCACAATTACAGTGGCCCAGAGAATGAATTTTTGACTTATTTGATCAATAAAATAAAAATATTTACTTGAAATGTGTCAAATTTCGTAAATTTTAACTCCACTAACTTCATCATTGTTCTATTGAAATACAAATAACATTTTGACGTGATTTCGAGCGTTTTAGGTTTACCTAGTATTACCTAGTTTTTCTGGGCTTTACCTAGTATTACTTTACCTAGTTTCTTAGCTGAGAACTTTACCTAGTATTACTTTACCTAGTTTTTTATGTGTCAACTTTACCTAGTATTACTTTACCTAGTTTCAAAATTTCAAAATGCACCACACTGACCGGGGGTTGCAAAATGGACCGCAGAGGTCTGATCGTAAGGCCGTCAGGCCCCCCACACATCGGATCGGATCGGTACCATTACATAATATGACAATACCATAGTGTCTGAATGAAGATAGGAGTACCATGTCGTGCCTACCCTAAGTACCAGTGACATGTGTTGTTGTTTCCATCTACGTATGTCTGCCCCCTCCTATAGCCAGATCAGATACTCAGAATGAATTTTATCCCTGTCCTCAGATTATTCTGCTATGCAATCCCAAACCTACGATTTTAAGCGATTATTGAGTAATTTTGCTACCTCCTAACCAGAATTTTGGCTCCCCAACACCCCAGCTCTTTGGAAAATGACCACTTATGTACATTTACTTGTGCCATTAAGTCTCTTTTTTACTGTTCTTGCAATTCAGCACCAACGATGGAGTGGATCCTGCAATAGCCAGTGCAGAACTGACAGCAGCTGGTGTACTGATCTTCGTGGTCGGAGTGGGTTCAGGTGTGGACGCAAATGAGCTGAACGGCATTGCTGGAGGAGATGCCGCTAACGTTTTCACTGCTGCTGATTATTCTTCACTTAGTGCTGCTTTGGGCCAGCAGATTTCAAAGAAAGTTTGCGAGAAAGGTATTCGCGTTTCTCTTGTACCTCCGCCCTATCCACCCAATTTTGGAAGCAACCTGCCTTTTTAGAGCATTATACATGCCATACATTTAACAGAGCAGACAGGGGCTAGCATTTCGGCTGAGGAAGTGGTAAATTTTTGAATCCCGAGGAGGGCTGAGGGGGTAGAGGCGGCTGAGGGGGGGCTTGACGGGATGACAAGCGATGAAGTCCGATGTTTTACGAAAATCAAGGTTTTTAAGCTTATTTTTCGCTAAAACACCGCTCCCTAATGACCGAATGATCTGTTACAAGGATTATTTGTTTTCAGGAAAAACTCAAGCCGGTTTTTTTTTCAGTATTTTTTTCCAAAAGTTATTTTCCCAGTTGACAGGAAATGCTTGGAAACCTTTTATTAACGGAAATTCAAAGCAGTTGAAGCGAGTTTATCCAGTTATTGTGCTTATTTCCTTTAAAAACCTACTGGAGTTTTTTCCGCATTTTAGGTTTTTTTCAGAAAAAAAAACGAAAAAAAACGAGGAAAAAACCGACCCAACAGCCTGTTACATGCGTATGGTACTGTACCGTAGTTTAAACGTTTTCTGTTTTTTCAGCCAAGGCAGCTGGAGGAGGTATGTTACAGTTTTATTTTACAATAAGCAGTGAATTACAGTTGTGCTTTTACTTGTTCGATACTCATCATTCTGAGAAAATTTGTACCCAGCATCACGTTTGGTTTTGAGTCAAAGTTTCTCAAAAACAGACTTCAGATTTTAAACTTATAATAGACCAAAGAAAGTCTATAAAAAATCTAGTTTTTTACCAAAATGACCAACTCTTCCCTGAGCCACCATCTTTTAACCTGGCTTCAGTCTGTTGTCTAACGCACGGCTGCGAGAGTGCCCAACGAAAATGGTCAGTGGCCGGAGATTGCGGCGCCGGTATAAAGTGAGTTGCTAATTAGGCTAAATGGCACTTAAACAATCGACTGATTTCAGTTGCACGTACATGTGTGAGCACTGGCAGGCAGGTCTGAACTTTGGTAACATTGTCAGTGCCAAGTGTCAACAGAAAATATGCAAAGCTGAGGAGGACGGGACACCTGTTCCCGACGCCCTAACTGAAGACAATTTGGAGGAGTGCTATTGTGTGTCCAGTAGGTCAATTATTGATGTAGAGTTTTTATTCAGCCTGGAACTTCGAGGATTTTAGCCGCATTCGAGCCGTCTGATACATGTGACCCTACCAAAAATGGCGACGCGCTGGCTGTGGGTTTGGCCGGATCTGGTACGATTTTCTTCGAATATTTGCAGTCGAAAAATACAGATCTAGGTTTCGTTTTGCTCTAACTTTTCGGTCCGTCAATCAAATTTGAACACCAAATGCAGACATCATCAGAATTTTTACTCTCAAAATTTTAGCTACTGTAAGTCTGTCATTTCTAGCGCTAGTTATACGTGTCCGCCGGAAAGTGAACATGCGAAAGTACATAACTACCGGAGTTTTTCACCCATAAGACCGGGTTTTAAAACCGGAAAATGCCTAAATTTGGGGTCACATTTTTGCACCAGCTATAAGACCCGGGTCTTGTAGGTGGAAAATCTATATTTTACAATTAAAACTCGATGTTCTGCATGAAAAGCATGAAATGCACTTGTTTTGATCTTTGCAACAACTGACTGTACGTGTAAGTCTGAATAACTCAGTTTTTAACAAGTTTCGGAAACTTAGGCAACTTAGAAGCTACAATATGCTTACAGCAGCTATCTAAACCTATCAAAACAAGAATTCTACCAAGATTACGCAGGTTTTAGAACGATTCGTGAGCGAGCTGAGTTCAAAAACTCCATATTCATTAATTTCGAAGTTCGAAAGCACCAGTTTGATCTTAGACCCGGGTCTTATTATAACTGGAAAATGCTCCCTGGTAGACCCTTCTTTCTGACCACCTGCTATAAGAACCGGGTCTCATAATCGGCAAAGAAACCCAGTTATAAAACCCTGGTCTTATAACCGGAGAGGTCTTATAGGTGGAAAACTCCAGTAGTGGTTGGAGTAACAAGCTAGACTAAAATTTTGAGAGTAAAAATTCTGAGGATTTGTGCATGCATTGTTAAATTGATTGATGAACACAAAAGTTGCAGCAGCACGAAACCCTTTATAGATCAATGGGTCATACACTGTACTAGAACGTTATGGCGGACACATACATAGAATTGCATAATTTGTGGTTTAAGCAACAGATTTGGTAAAAAATTCTGAGAACGTGCGCGCGTGTTGTGTTAAAATTTCAGCGCAATTGAGTGATTGACGATACTGTTATTTTACTACTGTACTTGATTTCTATTTTACTATTTACTAAATTTATTACAAAATCATCAGACATTTAATTTTAATTTTTAATTTGCTACCAAGCAGCTCCGATTTTACTAATTCTTGTTTTACTATTAAATTTACTAATTTTACTACAATTTTACTACTACTGTAGTCATTAGGGGCAATTCTGCATTAATGAGGCCAAGATATCATGAATAATTGATGTTGGTGTGCCAAATACTTATTGAATTTGATCACGATCCGAAGTTCTCCAGAATTTTAGAGACAAAAATAGGTCAAATTTGTCTCACAGAAGTACCCTCACGCATCTTTTAGTTCAAAATTGATCAAGATTTTGGCTGGAATTCACCAAAACTAGTAAAATAGTAGTAAACTTTTCATTTTGCGATCGACAGCGTTTGGTAATTTAATTTTGTTTTTACTTTACTATTGGCTCTTAATTTTACTTTTTACCATTATTTTACTGCTAGTAAAACACAACTAGGATTACTATTTTTGTCTTACTATAGTAAAGAGTAATTGATGAACGCAAGAGTTACTGCAATATGTACGAAACGGCCAATAGATAAATATAAACGTGGCATCTGTATATTTTAGTGGACCAACAAGAGGGTTGTATGTCAGAGGAAGAGTATCTGAGTACGGACGTTGCCAGTGGCGTTAAAAGGAAGAAGAGAAGTGTAGAATTGGAAGAGGAAAAGATTGGGAAGCAGAGAATGAAGCGTCAGACGCGGTCCGATGTGGAGAAAGTGTGTCCGGCCGAGAGTTGTCAGTGCAGATGCAGATGTACTAGGGATTCCGATCCTGTTCAGTCATTCATGAGCTTGATACGTGTCTAAACCTCTATACATGCTCTGATTGTAAGAATGCTGATAAAATATTTATTATAGTCTGATTGAAACCAAGTATGCCGGACAAGATCGCGGATCGTTATTGGTTGTAGGGCAGGGCATTGTTGTAGGGCAGGGCGGTAGATGCATTGTTTTATTTTGAGCATTTGGTCATGTGTGGCTTCGAGAAGTGCATTAGGCAAAAGCGCCCTACCAGAGTTGGTGCGGTCTTTTTTGATGTTTCAAAAGCATTCGACTCGTGTGTACATGATAGAATGTTGACGTGTTTGCAGACAAGATATGCTGTGCCAGACCACTGTGCTTAAGTCTTACTTTACGAACCGTACCCAGACAATACGAGTAGGCAGCTCTCATTCTAGCCAACGCCATGTTATTTCCGGGATAGGTCAGGGTTCTATTCTCGGTCCTTTGATCTTCATAGCCTTTGTAAACGCGGTCTCAGATTTAACGCTCTCGCAAGGAGGTGAAATAATCCTCTTTGCCGATGACCTTGTCTATCTGAAGCCGATCGATTCTGTAACTGCTGAGCATGACCTGTGTGTCGATGTACAGTCCATCGGAGGCGCCTTTAAATCACTCTCTCTTTCCTTAAATACCTCAAAGACTCGCTTCATGGACTTTACACTCGCCTCTAATATTGACCATTCTGTGTCACCTGTTCTAGATGGAGTGCAGATTGAGCGACTGAGCGATACAGGTACCTTGGAGTGAACTTGGACCCTTGCCTCTCGTTCGCCGACCACACTCGACGAACAGTGGCACGGGCCAAGTCTACTCTTTGCTGTCTGTCTCGCACAGTTCGCGGCTACGTCCCAAGTGCAATTTTTAAGCTACTGTATGTGTGTTTGATTAGGTCAATTTTGACGTATGCTTTCCCTGTTTGTTACCCAATCAGTAAGAAGCATAGGACGGTTCTTGAACGTGTTCAAAAGTATGCCTGCAAGCTGATTACTAATGATTTTAGTATTGATTATCAGTCTCTTCTGGAGCGTGTCGGCCTTCCATCTCTTTCCCACTATGCAGCTGCCTCTAGAGTGCAGCTGATTTGGAAATACCTGCAGAACCAACGGCATCTACCTCATGGAACACTTGCCAGGGCTCCTATTTCAACAACGCGCCTATCCCTTAACCAGAACCGACTCTTTCTACCTCACTGCCACCGTGAACGAACAAGAATGTCTTGCCTTCAACAGTCTATTCGGACTTGGAATGCTCTAACGGCAGACGAAATGGCTGGTGACTATGTGTCTCTTCGCAAACTTGTGCGGTCTGATCAGTTTTACCGCCGCTTAAACTCGCTTGACTTAGCTGACCGTACCTTGTTGTAGCTGTAATCTACTGTACCACGTTGTTATGACAGTTAAGGTCTGTGTGTAATTCTAGTCACAGGGTCCACACTGAAGGGCACATCTGTGTAAGTGGAACCTGGTTCCGAATGGAATAAAGTTTAATAATAAAGTTTAATAATAATAAAAGGGCACCTAGAGAAAATCAGAGAGCAAATACGTCCATGACTTTTTGTGTTCTAGCTTTCTAAGCCGATTTTTAAAAATCAGCTGTACAGCCCATCGTCAGCCACCCACACAAATGAAGTGAAGTCTAATGCACTGCAAAATTACGTAGTTGTTTTGAAACTGAACTTAGCCCAAACCCTCAAATGCTGTAGACAACAACAACAAACAAGACAGCTAGACCCGAGCGGAATTCCGGTTCCGGTCCGGTACCGGATCAGGCTGCTCCGGTACGGTCTACCGGCGTTTCGTTTGTTTACAGATGCACTCAGACGTTGACTAAATAAGCTGAACTTTGGAAGACATGCGGTAAAATCCTGCGAACTTTAGTGCTAAGCACCAGGCCCTGGTCTGGCTTGACCCAATCCAAAAATAAAGGCCCCACACACTCATAAAGTGATAAAGCAAGTGTGGCTTCAAGATCTTCAGCACTCTACACCATACATCAATAATGCGAATGTTGAAAGGGTCTCGAGCGAGCGACCCTCGCGAGATTGCTGGGACAGTTTATGCAGAAGGTGACTGCACACCACAGGACCGTGGCCCCGTTTGAAAAGAAAAATTGGCCAAAATGAGCTATACTTGAAACACTAATCGGCGCAATCGATATTCATCATGCCAGAAAAATAAAAAAGCAAGAATTTTTAATACTGAAAGAGAACTGAAACTGACTTGACTTATGTAGGGAGAACACTGATGCGCCAATTAGTGTTCCAAGTGTAGATCATTTTTGTCCAATTTTTGTTTAAACAGGGCCACCGTCCTTGGGGCTTGGAAGAACACCGTTACTTATGCTTAATCGATAGTAAATCGTCATATCTAACATATGCTCATGGACAGACATATCTGTCGGCGGACTCGAATGCTATGGTTGTTTTTGGAAAGTGGAGGTCGCAACAGCGCATTTTTCTTTTTTTCCATTTTTAATCTGTTGTTTAAGGATCTCTGAAAGTAAATGCGCTGAAATATGCATCTAATGTAGACCTACTCATATAGTAAAATCGGTAGCTATCTTTCAAAAGATGACGTAGAAAACTTCTTATTCTATATTTTCATAGTGAGATCGGCGTTTAAAAAGGGTAATCGTGCTGGGATTTCGATCCCAATCTTTCTAACTGTCCTTATTCTGTAGCTACGGCAATGGTCTACCGATCTGGCCTTGGGAACAAAACTATGTCTATACGTAAGAATTTTATAGCAACTTTTCTAAGTGGGGTTCCGGGGGTAATCGGCCGCTCAATCGATGAAGTAAGGCGATATAGGGAGAGCGCATAATCTGCTGTTAATTGGTTATGGACGTGCTGGTGTGTTTATGTACAAAACGATAATCTAGAAGTCAATTTCAGTTGTTTAATACCACATTCGGTCGTATTTGTTAAATATTTACGATTTGGGTGGGCACGTTATACAGGATTTGTTCCGAGACCGAAAACACGTATCTGAGCTAAAGCTGCATATTTCATGCAGTAATTAGATATTGATGTGTAAAATAATAATCAACGGACTGTCAGCAGTCATTTGATACCACCTTCGGTCGTCTGTTCTGTGTTTAAAATTTGAAATTTGAGTGATCTCCCCAAACAGATAGAAAGAAAAGCTAATAATAAACATAACATAGATAGATGTCTCTCTCGCGTTCCAAGCTGCACGGCACCTTACCTCCGCTGGTGTGCGCCGACTGTTCAGCGGGCGACCCGAGCTGGGCGTCTCTAAATAGGGGTGTGCTGATCTGTGCCGAGTGTTGCAACGTTCACCGGAGTCTGGGTCGACACGTGTCGCAGATTCGGTCGTTAAAGAAAGGCGCCTGGCACAGCAGTCAGTTGGCCCTGGTGCACACCCTCCACAACAACGGCGCCAACAATATCTGGGAACACTTGTTGCTAGATCCCCAGGGCGCCGCCAAGCTCAGACGCAAACCGACGCCCAGGTACCTTCTCTTTGGTTTGGTTTGTTGCTGCGGTTTTCGTACCTAAAATCGTACTGTGCTCGAGTTTCGTACACTTACTTAGATTTGGGCTCTCGTTTGAAACGAAAAATTGGTACCATATTATGGTACCCCTGCCCTAAGTGCCGGTACCATAAACGGCGTTAAGTGCCTGACTCGTGTTTGCTGGTGAGGTGAACTGAGCACAAAAGGTCACGCCAGGACAATGAGTAAAGCACTTAGTTTAACAGAAGTTTATTAAGCATCAGTTATCTATCATCAGTAGGGATGCAAATGGTATAAAAAATACCAAATACCAAATGGTATTTTCCATACATGTAACAGGTCATCCGCCGATGGGGGGAGGGGGGGTCTGGCGCCGGCCGGGGGGGGTCTGAGCCAAAATTTTGGGGGAGGGGGGTGGGCACTAAAAAACGCTCAAAAATCGAGAAAAATCGCAATTTTTTGGCTAAAAATTGCCAAAAATCGCCAATTTGGGCTGAAATACAGCTAAAAAGTGCTGTTTTGCAGGCGATTTTGGCAATTTTTGTGTGTGAAAGTGTAAAAAATTGCAAAAATTTGCTCGAAAATTTACTTGCCAGAAAAATCAGAGGGGGGGTCGGTGAAATCGTCTCGGGGGGGGGGGGGGGGTCCCCATCCGGGGGGGTCTGGCCTAAGTCGGGTGGGGGCAGACCCCCCCAGACCCCCCTGTTACATGTATGGTATTTTCTATACCAAATAATACCAAATAATTCCAAATAGTTGATAAACAGGTCGCTAGCTGTTTGTAATGAGCGCAAAATCGTACTTTTTGTTTTTTTAGCAAAAATATATTAGTTTTGCCTCAGTGGAAGAGTTTTTGTTGCATCTAAAAGAAATCTAGTCATGCCGAGAAAGAAAACGAGCAGAATTTGATGGCTTTTCAATGACTCGGGAAATGGGCAAGCACGTTGTGGTCCAGGCTCGGTCTCGATAAAGGGGCCATCCATAAACAACGTCGTTCCAAAATCCCGATTTTTCGGACCCCCTTCTCCCAAAATCGCCTTGCGTCGTTTCATGGGGCCCCCTCCCACTTTTTGAGAATTTTCCATGAATAGTTGTCATTCTAAACTGGTCAGAATTCTTTGTTGTTTTGTTGCTCAGAAACGGTAAAGAGACGTGTTGTTCTGCGTATCTGCATTGTTAAACTTTTAGTAAATTAGAAATAAAGAGAAAACTCTGAACAGAAGAGCTCTGACATGGTATACAGTCGCAAAATATGCAGAATTTATCGCTTAAAAGCTAACTGTTTAGTTATTTAAACTATTTGGTATTATTTGGTATCAAAAAATACCAAATACCAAATAATACCAAATACCTAGAAAATACCAAATAATACCGGATACCATTTGCATCCCAAATCATCAGATCATGATTAAAATGCGTTGGGTAATGTGTTAATACTTAGCCTATGAAGCATTGCCTTAGTTTTTGTATATAACCTGTTACAATGATTCATCAATCTGTGTAGTGCTCCTAGTCATACTCACACGTTACCGTGTATGATTTGGAAAAAATGGAGGCGTATGAGTTGTCAGGGAGTGGTTTTTGCGGTCCTCTTAAAAATTTGAGAACATCTTCTTCGCCCATACATGTAACAGGTCAGCTGCCCAAATTGGCGTTGGTGGTCGGAGCCCAAATTATAGGGAGGTGGTTGTACACTAAGGAACGAACAAAAATCGCAAATACAGCTAATAGTGCTGTTTTACAGGCGATTTTGGCAATTTCTGCGTCTGAAATTGTATAAAAATCGCAAAAATATGCTTAAAAATTTTGCCAGGAAATTCGAAGGTGGAGATATAAAAATCGTCTCGGGGGGGGTCTGGCCTAAGTGGGTTGGAGGCTGAGGGGGGTTGGCCCCCCTCAGGCTCTGACCTACCCCCTCAGCCGGCCTACCCCCAAGGAATTTTTTGGAAGAATTTTGTATAAAAAATTATGATAAAGACATGCCTGGATTAGGTGTAAATGAGCTCAGAATAGCTTATTTTAATGAATAATAAGTGAAAAAACCTTGATTTTAGCCAAAATCGGACTTTTTTGCTTTCCACCCCCTCAGCCCCCCCCCGCTCAGGAATTGAAAATTCTACCCCCCCCCCTCAGCCGAAATGCTAGCCCATGTCTGGTTGGGGGGCAGACCCCCTGTTACACAAACATAAATATCGCCGACTATAGCTTAACACAGATCAAAAGAGTTCGACTGTGTTCAGGGACCCTGTCTACCCAGCCAAAGCAGACTTCATCCGTGCCAAGTATGCAAATTTGTCGTTTGCCTGTCGACCGACCAAAGACGAGGCTCCATTGAGTCTGTTGGACGTGAACAAACAATTACACTCGTGTGTGCGCACAGCCCATGTAGAGACAACTCTCAGACTGTTGATGCTTGGCGCTCAGCCGAACTTTGTCGACTCGGACAAAGGAAATTCGCCTTTGCACGTCGCTGCTAAGGAGGGACAGGCCTTGCAGGTATATCGTGTTTTTTCCTGTTTTCAGGCTTAGAATGAATGTCGGTGCTCTGAAGCCCGGTTCACACTACGAAATAAGAAATAAGAAATAGCGGCCTTATTTCTTATTTCGTACCGGTTCACACCTACGAAGTAAGAAATAAGAAATAGCGGCCTTATTTCTTATTTCGTACCGGTTCACACCTACGAAGTAAGAAATAAGAAATAAGAAATAGCCACGAAATAAGAGTTGCGCCGTGCTCAACTTTTTTTATCTGAAATAAGAGTTTTCTTTCACTTTAAGCGTATAGCATGTCATAATAAAGTCTGAAACGACTGTCTAAAGACGAAAAGCGGTCAGAAACCTATAAGCACTGCCTATACACGTACAAACCAAGGTTTTTTCAGCAGTTACCTGCTGTTTTACAAAGAAATTATGATCTTAAGTAGATTATTGACAAGTTTCAAGGCGTTTATGGCCTGTTCACTGCTTTTCGGATTGGATATACCCGTTCTTGACTGTGCGACTTGCAGTTGACTGCTTATGTTCAAAGAACCTACAAAAAATGCGATAAAATGCGTACTATCATTTAAGTGTTCTTGGTGTTCCGCCGGTCTACTATGACCATAAATCGCTTAGTTTCCAAAAATTGCTAAGACGAAAAGATTTCTGACGATTACTATACACTGCAGCTGATTTCTACTGTGCTGATTTCTTATTTCTTATTTCGTAGTGTGAACGCTCCGCTTATTTCTTATTTCTTATTGCAGACGCCTTATTTCTTATTTCTTACTTCTTATTTCGTAGTGTGAACCGGGCTTGAGGCTAAATTCGATGGTTTGAGCAGATTTGAAGGCCATAATTAACTTAGGAAATTGAAGAGACGTGGGGTGTTTTTACGGCAAAGTTTAACAACACTAATAGCAAGTGATTTTCTGAGTGAGGGGAAATTGACTGTACTTTACCTTTATCGCAAAATTTTTCTGGTCTTGGTCGTGTACATTGTACTAATTACTTTCCCAAAAATCGTTGATTTGTAGTTGTTCTAACGTTGTTTTCTATACATTTATTCGCATTGACCTGGGAAGGATTGAGCCGAAATTGTTTGGGGGATACTAATAATCCGTACAATACAAATAATTGCCCGAATACGGCTAAAACGCTGATTTGTAAGTAATCTTCATCTCTCAAATATTTAAGTTTACGTATTTTCACCTAAAAAAATCAAAAATTTAAATTTTCTAGTAAAACTCGATTTTTTTACTAAAAACTTCTCAAAAAATCGCATTTTCAACTTCAACAAACTTTGTCTGAAGGTGGAAAATTTGCGAAAATTTTCGGTTTCGTGTGTGGCCGCCAAAATAGATTTTGTGGCTTAAGAACGCATCTTGAGGCTTTCTATCAACGTTTGGTGGATTTCCGTTTTCGTTCCTCAGGGCACCCCATTGACAAACATGGGCAATGGGGGATGAGGGGGTAGCCCCCCTCAGGTCGCCGCTACCCCTCTCAGGAATTTTTAGCAAGAACGTTGTATAGAAAATTATGATAAAAGTATACCCTGATTAGGTGTAGTAAATGAGCTCAGAATAGCTTATTCTAAGCTATTTTAGCGAAAAATAAGCATAAAATCCTTGATTTTAGTAAAAATTGGACTTTTGGCTTATCATTCCCTCATTTTTCCATCTGCCAGCGCTACCCCCTCGAGATTTGAAAATTTAGCACTCCCTCAGCCGTAATGCTAGCTCATGTCTGCCCGTTGAGTGCACAAAACTTTAACACATAACTCCAAGGATTTTTTGCACCTACGCTCTAAATTTCGGCTTGTTTTCCGTCAGAGATTTGCATAAACGTCCATAAAAAGCAAATGTTATTTATTATCATAATATTTTTGGTTGGGACACGCTCTAGATCACAAAAAAGCAGCTATTTTGAGTCCAAATTTAACCAGTTTATGAGCTTACTTACTTTTATCCTTTATTTCCTGTGCACAAAGTTCCAACAAAACCTGAGGAGGTCACACCATACATGGGCCCTGAAAAAAGGGTTGGGGGTAGTCAAAATCCGAAAATTTGGAGGTTAGCCTACCGGTTTGGGGGGTCGCGAGTCGCGACGATTTTGGTTGGTGGGGTCAATAACAAAAGTCGGCTTCGATTCCTACAAAACAAAGGTCGTTTGGGTGGGCAAACCCCGTACCCCCATGGCCCATATATGGGTCAGCCTGCTAAGACAGACCGTTTGAGCATACATGTAACAGTTCCGGGCCGACCTGGGGGGAGGTTTTCCTCAGGTGGGGGGTCGAGGGGGGGTTTCGCCCAGGTGGGGGTCCCAAATTTCGAAAAGCTCTAAAACGCCTAGAAATGCGTTTTTAGCACGTTTTTTTCAGTAAGGACGCTAAAAATCGCTATTTTAAGCTGCCAAATAGCGTTTTAAAGCTAAAAACAAGCAAAAAATGACAAAAAGAGCTTGCAAAAACACCGATTTTTCTTAAATATCAGCAGTGGAAACGCCAAATTCGGTTTCCAAAGGCTTTTCAAGTGAATTTTAGGCTAAAAATTAGTGTTTTCTGACCCAGTTTGTTAATACTGGAGCCACTACCACCACTTGTATTTTTGGTCGGGGGGAGGGGTCCCTTAACCTGTCTCGGCGGGGGGTGAGGGGGGTTTGGCCTTTCCAGCAGGGGGGGTAACCCCCAAACCCCCCCTAGTACATGTATGCGTTTGAGGTAGAGTTGCTGGCTCTGTACGGAGGGGACGCGGCCCAACCAGACTTCGCAGGCAACACTCCAGTCGAAGTGGCCCAGCTGAACGGTCATCCGGAGCTGGCCGATCGGTTGGTGGAGCTGCAGTTTGAGGTCACCGACCGACTCACCATGTACTTGTGCGGCAGACGACCCGACCACTCGCAGACGCAGCACTTCGTCATACCCGAATTAGCTTCTGGAGGAAACGACACTCAGACTGCTCTGATGGCTAGGAGGAGATTGCAGGTGTGCTGAGACTGAATGATCTGTTGTTGTTTCGGACTAGGAGTGGTCAACTGCTATAGAGCAGGAAGAGACAGCCTCCCTCCCCTTTGCTGTCGGTGTGTGCAAGACAGCTAAGGTTTGGTCCCCATTTATCTACTCGCAATCGACTCCACTCCTTTCCAACCCACAAACAACTGTTGCGAATGCCGTGACTCTAGTGTGGCCTGAAGTTGAAGGGCCTGCCAGTCGTCCTATTCTACATTACCGACTATTATCAAACTCCTAGGAATATTTTTTTTTAATTAATCAGCAAAGGTTCACATCCAAATAGGGATGGCCAAAGCACGGTCGCGCCGCGCCGAATAGAAAATACAAAATCACAGCCAAAAAGTGGTCCAAAGCCGTTTTTGCAACTTCAAACGCAAATGCTTTTTTGTGTTCCGTTATTGATAGGGGGATGTGATGTATTTATATGAAACAGAGTGTGAGCTATCGAATAAGATGCATTTTGAATCATAATTCGGCCGTTAAAGGGCATTTTCCTCTCGAAAACTGAATTCGTCGTTTTTCAATGGCCATTTTCTGCTAAAAGGAGAGTTGATTCAAATTTTGTTCAACCGGCTTTAAAATCAGCGCAACTCGTTACCTATATAGCACCGCTTTTTTTCTTTCCGCACTTCGGCATGGTCCCCACAAATTTGATTCTTTCTTAACTACTGAAAATGGGCATTTTCGTGGATTTTTTTCATGTTCCTCGTTCTTGTAAAAAAATGGCGAATTCGGCGCAAGATGTTCAATCGGTTCCGTGTACAGTAGACTTCAGACTTTCGAATGATATAAGCATTTGCTCTCTGCTCTTTGCCGTTAACCCCACAAACGATGTTGAAGTTTCTGTAACCCTAAATTTTTGCCATTTCAGGCTTTTATTGTACCCAACACTTTTAATCATACTTTTTTAATTTAGCTGGGCGACGATTATTCACATCTTTCTAGTAGATTTTAAACAATCAAGTTGGTTTCACCTTCGTAACACGCGCCATAGAAAATCAGCCACCGCTGGGACGGCGACCAAGTTATAAACACTAATTTACGCGATTTGATCCACGCGGCTGTTTTGAACCCGCATTTCTCCAATTCTTCATGAAAATAAATGCGGTTTTTTGCGTAAATAATCGCATATGGTCATGCTATTGCCGTTTTAGCGTAAATTTTGCTTCTAGCGCGAGTTATTCAAATCTGTTGCCCATAATTAAAAATGGTACCAAGTGCGCCATACAAAAGTTCTTCGCAGACGGACGCTTTTAGATCGCATTTTTCTAATTTTTCACGGAATCAAGTGCGGCTTTTTGCGTAAATTATCGCATCCGGTCATGTTATCGGCGGTTTTAGCATATTTTTTTGCTGTAGCGTGAATTTTTGAAAACCATTGGCCATACCTAATCCAAATAATTGAGGAATTAGCTAAACACGCCCCGAAAGTATAAGCCAACTCTGCGAAACGTAAACCGAACGGGTTTAGGCGAAGCCAGAAACGAACAGAATTACGATACTTCTACGCTTTTAAAAAGTTGCAACCGCCCAGAAAAACTACTCAGGCATGTAACGGGGGAGTCCGGGAGCAGTTTGCCCCCACGCTACTTGGCCCAGACCCCCCTGAATTGTTGTGACCCCCTCTCTATTCCGATTTTACTAGCAAGTGGTTTCAGACACTAAAATTGCTAAAATCGCCTGTGAAACATCGGTTTTTTGCAGTATTTGAGCCCAAATAAGCCGTTTTTTGCGATTTTTGAACGTTTTTTTGCATGCATGGGCCGGGGGTGAGATGGGTTTACCGCCCCCTCGCCGGCCAATACCCCCATTCCCCCTCCCGGAGGGAAAAATTTTTCGCTTATTTAAGGCAAAATAGACGTTTTTTAGAGTTTTTTCTTTTTTGGGACCCCCGCGTGATTTCAAGACCCCCTCCGGATTTTTCCATGTATGCTTTTTGGTGCCCAACCCATCGGCGGATGACCTGTTACATGTATGCTGTCGGCTGTTTGGTTGAGTTGTTCCTTTTCCCGAAAACAAGGTTCTCCTATTTAGAACTGAACTCATTTTATTTTGCACTAAATATTATGTCCACTTGCACAAGATTTTTTCAGTGGTTTTGAAAATTTCAGTTCCTTTAATAAGTGAATCTACTTTTTTATATTTTTTCCGACTCCCTAGGAAAGTTTCCATCTTTCCGTTGGAAAATTTTCATCCGGCATCTCTACTCTTTCCTACCACTGAGTGTCAGGTAAATTAAACCTTTTAACGTTTACCTGTCGATATAAGGCTATGCTCACGTGCTCTTGTAGTTATATATAGCTAGCTATCCATAGCCTCATATCGACACGTTAGCCTTAAAAGGCTTGTGTCGATTTAAGATTTAATTTACTTGACAACAATTGTTGGACAATTAGCCTAACGATCAATCAGTTCAGATGCTGCCCCATCTGGTCTTCGAGAAACTGATCCAAGACGTCTATGACGAGGTTGACCGGCGAGAGACCGACATGTCCTGGCTGGCCTCTCAACGCGACGGAGCCATCGTCAACGAGCGATACATCGTGCCTTTCTTACCGGTGCGTTTTTGCACCTCAACTGGCAAGACAGACAACTCGTGGTCTTCGTCTCGGGGTCTGGCCCAGTGTGGTGCACTTTTTATCTAGGTAACTAGGTATACCTAGTATTACCTAGTTAATATTCGGGAAAAGTACCTAGATTTACTTTACCTTGTTGCTGGTTACTCTTTTTTACCTAGTTTTACTTTACCTACTTTTAAATCCACGTAACTAGGTACTTCTAGGTAGAACAAGTTTACCTAGTTTGATATTTTCAGTTTTACGTGGCTTTTTCAGTCAGCAAACCTTCACATTTCCGGCTTTCCCACAATTATAGTGGCCCAGAGAATGAATTTCTGACTTATTTGATCAATAAAATACAAAAATTTACTTGTAATGTGTCAAATTTCGTAAATTTTAACTCCACTAACTTGATCATTGTTCTATTGAACCGAAAATAGTATTCTGACTTGATTTCAAGCGTTTTAGGTTCACCTAGTATTACCTAGTTTTTCTGGGCTTTACCTAGTATTACTTTACCTAGTTTCTTAGCTGAGAACTTTACCTAGTATTACTTTACCTAGTTTTTTAGGTGACAACTTTACCTAGTATTACTTTACCTAGTTTCTTAGCTGAGAACTTTACCTAGTATTACTTTACATAGTTTCTTAGCTGAGAACTTTACCTAGTATTACTTTACATAGTTTCTTAGCTGAGAACTTTACCTAGTATTACTTTACCTAGTTTCTTAGCTGAGAACTTTACCTAGTATTACTTTACCTAGTTTCTTACCTGAGAACTTTACCTAGTATTACTTTACCTAGTTTCTTACCCGAGAACTTTACCTAGTTTTTCTTTACCTAGTTTCAAATTTTCAAAATGCACCACACTGGTCTGGCCTAAGTCGGATGGGGGTTGTATGTTACGTTACATGTATGGTGCCCAGTCAGTATGTTAGGCCCAATGGCAATACCAATTGTTCCTACAATTTCAGACCATACTCTTTGCATTGCCGAAAAAATTAGAATTTGCGTGAAGCACCCTGACTCGTAGTTTTCGGGGCATAAAACCAGCACGGGTTAGAATTTTAGCCCCAATCTTGCGCCGTATCTACCCAGTAATTTTGTCAATTAATCCTGAAAATTTGAGCCAAATAGATAAAGAATTGATCGAGAACGAATCGTTTGAGTAAAGTTCGAAAAAAGGGGGTTGACGTTTTTTCTCCCATGTACTGTTACATGTCGGATCTTTTGAAAGCGGTTAAAAGTTCAGGTGAACCCCGAGTTCTCTTCTACTCGCAACCAGAGTCGGCAGAAACTGGCTAAGTTCAATGCACGCGAGTTCGCCAATATGATAATTGACGTTCTGTCGGAGGCTAAACGCCGCTGCACCGGTCAGGCGATTCAGGATCTGCTTCGTAGAGACGCCAGTCCCACAGCCCTCACGCCTCTCACAGGCACGCCCGCCCCCGAACTGCCTCCCGCTAGACGAAACGGCAGCATGGCCAAGTCTTTGGTTAGTTTTACTCTTCTACAATCAGGCACTTAACGACGTTTATGGTAGCGACACCATACATGTAACAGCTCCGGGCCGACCTGGTGGGAGGGGGATATGGGGATTTTCCTCAGATGGGGGGTCGAGGGGGGTTTCGTCCAGAGGGGGGTCCAAAATTTCAAAAAGCTCCAGAACGCCTGGAAATGCGTTTTTAGCACGTTTTTCCCAGTAAGGAGGCTAAAAATCGCTATTTTAAGGTGCGTTTCAGAGTTAAAAATAAGCAAAAAATTTCAAAAAGGGCTTCCAAAAACATCGATTTCTCTTAAATATCAGCAGTGGAAACAGTGGCATATCCAAGATTTCGGAAAGGTGGGGTGTAAAATTTTGAAAGTGTCTGGTTCGGCCTCTGCCCAACCAGGGTAAGAAAATTTAGCAAAATTTGCCTTAAAAAACGCGTTTATAAGGCATTCCGAGCTTAAAATTAACAAAAATTACAAGTTTTAGTAGTTTGAAGTGGCCTGGTTGGGCTTCTGCCCGACCAGGGCGAGAAAATTTTGAAAATTTAGCATTCAAAAACGCATTTAAAAGGCATTCTGAGCGATTTCTGAGCCACTTTGTTAGTACTGGAGCCACTACTAGTACTTGTATTTTTGGGTCGGGGGGGTCCCTTAACTTGCTCGGGGGTGAGGGGGGGTTTGGCCTTTTCAGCTGGGGGGTAACCCCCCAAACCCCCCTAGTACATGTATGGCCATGGGTATATGGCGTCGCTGCCATATATGGCGTTAAATCCCTGACTGATATATAGTGTCACTGGCCTAGGTACCAGTACCATATATGGTGAGTGGCAGACTGATTTAAGCGAAAGGTTGCAGGAGGAGTTGGAAGGCGGTCCCGAGTACGATGACGTGGCGGGCTCCGAGGAAAACAACCGAAGCAGGGCGGCCAGCGAAGGTCCGCCCCCTCCGCGAGCCGTCAGCCAATCAACAGGCATCGATCGACTGCAGGAAGAGAGTCGAGACTTGTTCCGAACGGCAGTCGACGACGACAACCATCTGGTCACCTTCGACGACTACATGGAAATACGCGAACAGTTGGCCAAATCAGACAACAAAGTAGAACAGTTGCAGCAGTCCAACGTCGAACTGCTCAAGTCAGTGTTCGTTTAGCCTTTTCCTTTTTCTTTTATGCCAACAGTGAACTAACTTCTAACAGATTGTGTTCGTCCAGCCTTTTTCTTATGCGAACAGTTGACTAACTTCTGACAGATTGTGTTCGCCTGGACTTAGTTATGCGTGTAAGAATGCATGAAGAAAGAACGCAAACATGGCAAATCTTGACGAACCCATTTTTATCACAGTTTTTAACACGAACACTATATCATACATGTAACTGATCATCCGCCAATGGGGAGAGGGGTTAGGGGTCTGGAACATACATGTAACAGGTCATCCGTCAAAGGGGGAGGGGGGGTTGGGGGTCTGGCGCCGGCCGGGGGTGGGTCTGAGCCCGCCGCGTCGGTGGCTCAGTGGGTAGCTCGCTGCCTCTGAGTCACGGCGGCCGCTGCATCCCTAGTGGTTGTAGTGGTTCATCCTCTCGGCGTGGCAAGTTTCTTGCTGCAAAGAGTTGGTCGTCGGCACAACGCTCCACCCAGGCCACCGAAAGGTGGTTACAGCGAGTAGATAAAATGGGAACCAACTGGATCTGCCACAGCACCGAAGCCGCTCCTCCAGCATGCCAACTTGGAGAAAGAGCAATGACGTCAGGAGTTGTCCACGGAAACCGACTAGGCAGGGGGGCCTCTCTCGCTCTAGGGGCGGACCTAGCGGACATCACCATGACGTCAACGCGCCAGGGACTTTCTTAGTACCTGGCGTCCAACAGCATGGCTAGAGTGGCTGGCAGTGATAGAAGGGAAACGTCCGAGATGACGAAACTACGGGGGTTGCGCAATGGATCGCAAGGTCTGAGCGTAGGGCCGTAAAGGCCCCCCCGCACATCGGATCGGGTCTGAGCCCAAATTTTAGGAGGGGATTGGGCTCTAAAAACCGCTCAAAAATCGAAAATATCTCAATTTTTCTCCTAAAAATCGCCAAAAATCGCTAATTTTGGCTGAAATGCAGCTAAAAAGCACTGTTTTACTGGCGATTTTGACAATTTTTGTGTCTAAAATTGCAAAAATTTGCTAAAAAATTACTTGACAGAAAAATCGGAGGGGGTGGAAAAAATCGTCTCAGGGGGTCCACTTCATGGGGTCTGGTCTAAGTCGGGTAGGGGGGCAGACCCCCAGACCCCTTGTTACTTGTATGGTCTGGACCAAAATTCAAGGCACGGGCGTTGCGTACTAAAAACGCTGCAAAATCACAAAAAATGGCAATTTTGAGTTAAAAGTCGTCAAAAATTGCCTGCATATTTTGGCTCAGCTACAGCTAAAACAGTGCTATTTTACGGGCGATTTTAGCAATATTATTGTCTGAAGGTTGCAAAAATTTGCTTAAAAAGTTACTTGTTAACTCGAATGTTTCAAATTGTGCCGAACACAATTTTTGTATGAACACTAACTTAAGGCGAACACTTTCTCTACGAACACTAACTTAAGTCGAACACAATTTCTTCACAAAAGTGCCCTACATTTTGCGTTGTTCGGTGTTCTCAGTGTCCTCCAGAAAGATTAGGCTATTCTCAAATCAAAAAGGTTCAGAAAGAAACCGGTTTGTAGAAAGCTGAGCCGTCTACAGTCGAGCGTGGAGCAATTGATGGAGGACAACGTCAATCTGCGGATGGAGATAAAGTCACTGGCCACCGACCGTCTCTCCCCTCGCGCCGTCTCCCCAGCCACCAGACACCCTCCTGGCCCTCCCATGAAGACCGCCAGCACTACGTCCGCCTTGGCTAGACCCACACAACTTTTACAGCACACCAGAAGCGCTTCTTTCTCCCACGATAACAACGGTACTGCTCTGTTATCGCTCAGACACTTGGGCCGTTTATGGCATTCGATCCAACGGTTTGTGCCCAGTTCCGGCTTTCCCAGTTCCGACGTTCCCAGTTCCAACTTTCCCAGTTCCGACTTTCCTGAACCTAACCCTAAACCTAAGCCTGAACCTTACCCCCTAAGCCGAAGCCTGAACCTAAGCCTAAGCCTGAACCTATGCCGTAAGCCTAAGCCTGAACCTAACCCCTAAGCTCTAAGTCTAAACCTAAGCTTGAACCTAACCCCTAAGCTCTAAGTCTAACCTAAGTCTGAACCTAATCCGACGATGTCCGATATATGGTACCCTTACCTTCGCATTGGTACCGGTACCGGCACCATATGGTACCACCATACATATACTAGGGGGTTTGGGGAAAGGTCAAAGCCCCCTGCTGGAAAGGTCAAACCCCTCCTCACCCCCCCCCCACCCCCCGAGACAGGTTAAGGGACCCCCCGACCCAAAAATACAAGTACTAGTAGCGGCTCCAGTACTAACAAACTGGCTCAGAAATGACTAATTATTAGCCTAAAATTCGCTTGAAAAGCCTTTGAAAACCGAATTTGGCCTTTCCACTGCTGATATTTAAGAGAAATCGGGGTTTTTGGAAGCCCTTTTTGTCATTTTTTGCTTGTTTTTAGCTCTAAAACGCTATTTTTGGCAGCTTAAAATAGCGATTTTTAGCGTCCTTACTGAAAAAATCGTGCTAAAAACGCATTTCCACGCGTTTTGGAGCTTTTTGAAGTTTCGAACCCACCCTCGACTCCCCACCTGAGGAAAACCCCATACCCACAGGTCGGCCTGGAGCTGTTACATGTACGACAAGGCTATTTATCATTAATCTTTACTTCTAAGAGCCTTGTTTTTTAAAATGGTTTTGAAACATCTCTAGAATGGTCTCCCCTACTCAATTCATGATTTTTATTGGAACAAAAAGTGTTTCAGGCTAAGAAATTGATGGCTGAATTAGCCACCAACTTTTCGGTTGATGACGGTAATGCTAGAATTGCCACCATCAGATACAGCCAGACATGGGCTAGCATTTCGGCTGAGGGGGGGGGCAGAATTTTCAATTCCTGAGGGGGGGGGTAGGAGCGCCTGAGGGGGGGCTGAGGGGGTGGTAAGCCAAAAAGTCCGATTTTTGGCTAAAATCAAGGCTTTTTGGCTTATTTTTGTTTAAAATAAGCTATTCTGAGCTCATTTACACCTAATCCAGGCATATTTTTATAATAATATTCTATACAAAATCCTTCCAAAAAATTCCTGAGGGGGGTAGCGGCCGGCTGAGGGGGGGGGTAGGTCAGAGCCTGAGGGGGGCCAACCCCCCCTCAGCCCCCCCTTTGCCTATGTCTGGATACAGCGGAGATCCTTACTTTGGAGTTAATGTAGAACATCACTGATTTTTAGCCTAAAATTCGCTTGAAAAGCCTTTGGAAACCGAATTTGGCGTTTCCACTGCTGATATTTAAGAGAAATCGGGGTTTTTGGAAGCCCTTTTTGTCATTTTTTGCTTGTTTTTAGCTCTAAAACGCTATTTTTGGCAGCTTAAAATAGCGATTTTTAGCGTCCTTACCGAAAAAAACGTGCTAAAAACGCATTTCCAGACGTTTTGGAGCTTTTTGAAATTTGGGAGCCCCTCTGGGCGAACCCCCCTCGACCCCCCATCTGAGGAACCCCCCCCCCCCACCCCCCTCCCCCCAGGTCGGCCCGGAGCTGTTACATGTATGGGTACCACTCTGTTCAGATTTCGTTCGATTTGGTAGTGGTACCATATAATATGGTACCGTCAACCAGACATGGGCAAAGGGGGCCTGAGGGGCCTTGGGGTTGGCCCCCTCAGGCTCTAACCTACCCCCCTCCCCTCAGCCGGCCGCTACCCCCCCCCCCCCTTTGATTTTAGCCAAAAATTGGACTTTTTGGCTTACCACCCCCTCAGCCCCCCGTCAGGCGCTCCTACCCCCCCTCATAAATTGAAAATTCTACCCCCCCCTCTGACGAAATGCTAACCTATGTCTGCGGCACCCATGGACATGGGTAGGGGTGGGTACCATATGGTATTGTACCGTTCCGGCCGTACACGATCAGACCTATGTGGTCCATTTGGCGACCCCGGTGGCTCGTCATCTCGGACGTTTCCCTTCTATCACTGCCAGCCACTCTAGCCATGCTGTTGGCGCCAGGTTCTAAGAGAGTGCCTGACGCGTTGACGTCATGGTGATGTCGGCTCCCAACGTCCGCTTGGTGCGCCCCCAGGCCTAGTCGGTTTCCATGAACAACGTAGATCTTCTCCTCCAACGTGGCATGCTTTGGAGCGGCTTCGGTGCTTAGACAGATCCAGTCGGTTTCCAGTTTACCTACTCGCTGTCACCAGCTTTCGGTGGCTTGGGTGCTAGGAATTGAAAATTTACCCCCCCCCTCCGTCAGCCGAAGTGCTACCCCATGTCTGCCCTATATTGGATACCAGTTGGCACTCTAGCAAGAACTACGTATGCACGTACATTATTGCTTGCTGTTGGTGACCGAAGAAATGTATCTTTTAAAAGTTTCGTTATCCTATTATTAATTATTAATCTCGGTGTAACAGGTTAAAATTTTAATCGGTGTCGACTGCATTTTTGTTCTGACCCTCAAGAACGCTAGTCGGCTTTCACGCGTGCGAACTGAAAAGAATTGTTTCTTTTGGTAGCCTTAGTATAATCTACTGCTACCGCTAATGCTATGGCAATTCTACTCTTTCAAGGCTAGTTTTTCAAAATATTCGAATTTTTCTTGTAGTTTGCTCACCCTGGTTGGTCAGGTAATTTTGATTTTGGTCAGGTAATTTTGATTTTGGTCAGGTAATTTTGATTTTGATCAGGGAATTTTGTAAAATCTAAAAGCTGTACGAATACGAAACCTGGTACATATACAATACTACAGGGCGTCTAAAAACTGCACACATTTCTTTTTACTGTCATTTGAAGCTAGTTTTGACCAAAGGACCATAGGTGCCAAAATTCGGGCAGATCTGAAAAACCAGTTCTTCAGTGTAATTCTAATTTTCTCGAGTCTATCCCAATGTTAGTGCAAGAAATTTTAACTCATAAAATAACCCGAACTTTAGCACAGATTCTTCCAATTGCAGGTGATCTGGCGAAAATTTGCAGAAATTATAGCAAGAAGAAATGTGTCCATTTTTAGAGACACTCTGTACCTAGTTTGGGGGTTACGCCTCCCAGCTAGAAAGGCCAAACTCCCCCTAAGTCCCCTACGCCGAGACAGTTTAGGGACCCCCTCCCCGACCCAAAAATTGTAAATATCAGTAGCGACTAATTTTTAGCTTAAGATCCACTTATAAGCCTTTTGGAGACCGAATTTGGTGTTTACACTGCTGATATCTAAGACAAATGCTGTTTGTAAAAGCCCTTTCTGTCATTTTTGTGCTTGTTTTCGCTCTAGGACGTATACATAGGCCGAGGGGGTCCCGAAAAAACCAAAAATGCCTATTCGGTCTTTAGAAAAGCGAATATTTTCTCCTTGCGAGAGAGGAGGGGGTCTGGCCTAAGTCGGGTGGGAGGGCGGCCCCCCTGTTACATGTATGACCGGTAGTGCTTGCAGTTTTAGGGGCCAGTTCCAATTTTTTACTACCGTAGAAAGAAATGACGTAATTCTGCTCGTTTTCCTTCTAGTTTCTTGTTCGGCTTCGTATCACGGCATTTAAACCCGTTTGATTTATGTTTCGCAGAATACATATAATTTCGCTGAATATTTAGTTAATGTTGCCATTGACTTGAAAGAAGCGAGTGATGAAAAGGCAATAACCGAGAAATCTGATCATCATGTACATGTAGTAATGAAAACGGTTTTTAGCGTACTACGTTAAATTCACTACATAACTTGCGCCCTGATAAGAGTTCTGTTTTAAGAACAAACTTACAAACTAACAGAAGATAAAGAGCTAAAACAATTTATCAGTTTCTGATGATATGTAAAGTTATGGGGATGTCGTATCGGTCTTTGAGTTTAAGGGGCCTTCAATAAACTATGACGTTCAGCGAGGGGGTGAGGGTGGTTGATGGAACGGCGAAAACCGACGTAAAGCCCAACCCAGACCGCCGAAAGCCGGTGATGGCCAGTAGGTAAATGGAAACCGAACCGGACCTGCCTAAGCACTCTATGACAGCAAAGGGGAGGGATGTTTGTAGGCAGGGCACTCCATTGAAAGGCTCTGATAAGAGGGCGGGATGTCCTGAGCTGTCCGAAAGGACAGTGGAATCTAAACAACCAAACAAGTACCGGTACCTAGGCTAGTGGCACCATATGATACCCCCACGTTCGGGAACTGTGGTGGTACCATATATGGTTCCCCTACCCATGAGCATCGGCGCCGGTACCATATCTTGTACCACTACCATATGGTACGAAATTTGAATGTATGGTACCTGTAAAGTTACCAATTACAGTATAGATCAAAAAAAATGTCCCATCGCTTTTTCGGCCTTCACTCAAACGTTTCGTTCTCAGTCAATTCTTTACCGATTTGGCTCAAATTTTCAGCAAAAATTACCAACATGGTTGGCTAAATATTCTGCAAGTTTGGTGCGAAAATTCCAAAGGAAAAAATTTTTTTGCACCAGAAAGTGAAAATCATAGTGGTCTGTGTAAATTCAAATTTCCCGCGTAATTACGGCGCTATCGCTTAGATAGTTGCAGCAATTATCGGGCGGACATTTGGTCATAACATATTCAGACGGCAGCCCTCTGGCTTAAGGGACACTAAAATTGGGGAATTTTAAAAACATGATCAAAAATCCCATAGTTAAGAAATCTGTACATTCTGGAATCAAAGCACTGAATCAGTTCTCAATCAACACAGATTGTAGCAGGAAGTTCGACAAATGAATGAACCTGATATTTAAACTCTGTTTCACATCATAGAAACCTTCTCCACAGTGTTTTTAGAAAATCGAAAATCTTCTGAATTGTCATTTCACCGTTTTTACGAAGAAAAGTCACATTTTGTCATGTTTTTGAAATTCCCCAATTTTAGTGCCCCTTAAGCCAGAGGGCTGCCGTCTGAATATGTTATGACCAAATGTCCGCCCGATCATTCCTGCAACTATCTAAGCGATAGCGCCGTAATTACGCGGGAAATTTGAATTTACACAGACCACTATGATTTTCACTTTTCGGTTCAAAAAATTTTTTTCCGTCGGAATTTTCGCACCAAAGTTGCAGAATATTTAGCCAACCATGTTGTTAATTTTTGCTGAAAATTTGAGCCAAATCGGTAAAGAAGTGACTGAGAACGAAACGTTTGAGTGAAGGCCGAAAAAGCGATGGGACATTTTTTTTATCTATACTGTATAAGGTAAAGTACCATAGTACCTTAACAGTGGCCGAACACGGGGGTACCATATATAGTACCGGTACGTTATATGGTACCACCACAGTCCTCAAACGTGGGGTATCATATACGTGTATGGTGCCAATGCCCTCAGTACAAAAATTAAGCCATATGGTGCCAGTACCATAAACGACTGTAGTGATAAGCAGACGTGAGCAAAGGGGGGGTTGGCCCCCTCAGACTCTGACCTACCCCTCTCAGCCGGCCGCTACCCCCTCAGGAATGTTTGGGAAGAATTTAATTTAGTATAGAAAATTATGATAAAAATAAGTCTGGATTAGGTGTAAATGAGCTCAGAATAGCTTATTTTAATGAAAAATAAGCAAAAAAAACTTGATTTTAGCCAAAAATCGGACTTACCACCCCTTACCCGTTAGACCCCTTCAGGAATTGAAAATTCTACCCCTCCTCCCTTAGCCGAAATGCTAGCCCATGTCTGGTGGTAAGTGTTGTGTTACAGTCAGGCACTTAATGCCGTTTATGGTACCGACACCATATAAGGGTAGTGGTACCATATATGGTACCCCTACCCATGGCCATGGGTGCCGGTACCATATATGGTGACGGTACCATAAACGGCTGTAGTATTAAGTGTAGACTGTAGTAAGCAGCGTGCCGTTTGCAGGCAATAGCAAGCCTCCGGTTGAGAAGCAGTCGAGTCGTGTGCGTCGCAAAGAGAGCATAAGTTCGCCGGCGTCTGTACAGATGACAGATTATGACAGTCTCTCCAGTCCCAGTGCTGTCTCAGCAGCGCCCAGCAAGGCGAAAGAAGATAAATACTCGCCTATTCTCAAGCCCAGCTCTCAGCCGCTCCCATACCCGTCCAACGTGGTGCTACAGACAGAAAAACTCACCCACTGCATTCAGAGCTTGTTGGCCGACGCCCAGAAGGCCAACACCTCTGCCTTCGTGCCACACGCTGCCAAGGTAATCAGTGCTATTACGATTCGCTTTCTCGGACTAAATGAAAAGAGTTAGTCTTTGTCTGAAAGTGGTAGCGATATTTTTTGCCAAAACAGCTAAGTTATGCCGTGGAAATGCTTGTATGGCTTCTATTAACGTAAATTCAAAGCGTTTGAAGCGAATCTAACCAGTTATTGTGCCTATTTCCTTTGAAAACTTGCTTGAGTTTTTTCTGCATTTTGGTTTTTTCGGAGACGCTAGGAAAATACCGGGTTTTTTTACAAAATAAAAACAGAAAAAACCGACCCAACAGCCCTGGTGAATCACCTTGTGCTTCCTTTTGGTTACATGTACGTACAACATGTAACAGCTCCGGGCCGACCTGGCGGCATTTTAGTTTTTTCCTAGGAGACCCTTGGTAAAAACCGATTTTTTCGAAAAAAGCCGACCCAAAGACCTGGTGAATCACCTTGTACAAGTGCCACCTTTTGGTTAGATTTACGCAGCGCTCTTGGGTCGGTTTTTTCCTCGGTTCTTTTTTCGTTTTTTTCCTAGGGCTCGGAAAAAACTAAAATGCGGAAAAAACTTAAGCAAGCTTTTAAAGGAAATAGGCATAATGACTGGTTCAATTCACTTCAAACGCTTTGAATTTACGTTAATGGAAGCCTTACAAGTATTTCCAGGCCATAACTTAGCTGCTTTTCGCAAAAAATACCGGAACCATTTTCAGGCAAGTTTAATTATTGTATTTTTGTTGTTTTAAAATCAAATCACTACTCTAAAACATGAAATTAGTGCATTTCGTCATAAAACTCACGTTGTTTCGTTGAATTCTGCAATAAAAAAGCGATTGTTAAGAAAAATTTTCTGTCATCTTGGAAAATAACTTTTGGAAAAAACTGGCTTCAGTTTTGTGCGGGATACGAACAGTGCTGAATGTACTGTACGTAGTAAGACTGTAGTGTAGTAAGGTCAGAGATTACAGATCCAATCGGTGGTGGACGGCATGGTGGCGATGGTACCAGTGCAGTGTCGCACCGGAGCAATCGAGAGATGTCTGTCCATAATGGTGGAGGCATGTCTCTCCCTCACTGTGCAGTGCTCCAAACCTGACTCCCTCTCCCCCTCCACCCAACAGATCAGTTGTCAGGTGGTGCAGGCCGCGTTCGAAGTGGCAAAGGCCGCCAAACAACTGTTGCAACTAATTCAGACCTGACCTGATTGTATTCAGTCGCCCAACTATATATTGTACACTCAGGCACTTAGCGCCGTTTATGCTACCGACACCATATAAGGTGCCGGTACCATATATACCGTATAGTGCTGTTTATAGTACCCCCTATTTATAGTACCCCGGGTACTATAAATGGCACTAAGTGCCGGCTACAGTACCCCGGGTACTATAAATGGAGACAGATTTTTATTCTGAAATGAGCTGGTATAAATACAAAATGTGCGAAAAACACAGTATTTTTGGTGGTAAACCTTGTTTGTATGAAGAAAAACAGTAGATAATGCAATCATACGAGGTTCTGATGCATGCACATAACCTATTTTTTACATCAAATCGGTAATTTGAGCAAATAACTTCACATACTATTGTTAGTTTCTTATAGAGCAGATTTCATAGGTGCCATATATAGTACCCGGGTACTATAAATGGATTCAATTTTATTTTCACAAAACCCTAAGTGCCATATATAGTACCCGGGTACTATAAACAGCACTATACGGTAGTACCGGTACTTAGGGTAGTGGCGACGATATATGGTACCCCAACGTTCAGGGCCTGTGGTGGTACCATTTAGGGTATCCGCACTATATACTGTATGGTTCCCCCACATTCGCCACTGTGGTGGTACCATATATGGTGCACTAGCTTAGGTACCGGTAGCATAAACGGCGTTAAAGCGCCTGACTTTTGTATTGTAGGAACCTTGTCAATGAAATGATGCCAACCTTTTTATTTTATCTGTTATATTGGAGACTGGACTGGAAAAGGACAATTATTTGCTATGTACTGTAATAATTGTAGTGTGAATTGGCTTTTACTGTATAGCCATACAGTCATACATGTAACAAATGAGTTCGGTGTCTGCCCCCTACCCGACTTTTGCCGACCCCCTCCGATTTTCTGACAAGTAATCTTTTTTGGTATCCAAGCGCCTAGAATTTGGGCTCAGACTCCTCCCCCTCCCCATCGGCGGGTGACCTGTTACTTGTATGACTACCGCTTACTATTGTTATACTGTCTGTCTTTTGACTTTAACCAAAATAGTGACTATGCAGTTACAGACAGTCAGACATAGGTCAGCATTTCGGCTGAGGGGAAGTAGAATTTGGAAATCGTTGAGCTGTGCTAAAGTGCGACGGTTTCCCTAAATTCACCGTTATTTGGATTATTTTTCGGTAGAATGGTCTAAAACAAATTTACTTTTACCTCGTTACATCTAATTTGACTTTTGAGTACACTTTTCTATAGAAATTTCTTCCCAAAATTGCCGAGTGTTGGCCAACCCTGTCAAGCCCGCTTTTTCCCCATGTCTGGCTGTTGAGTTAGGGATGCTTATTCGATACTTAGCCATACATGGGCCGGAAAAATCCGGAGGGGGGGGTGGGGGGGTTGAGACCTCGGGGGGGGGGGGTCCCCCACCCGAAAAAAGGCCAAAAAACGCCTATTTTGCCTTAAATAAGCGAAAATTTCCTCCCTCCGGGAGGGGGGAGGGGGGGGGGTATGGCCGACCGAGGGGGAGTGGTATACCCCCCTTACCCCCCGGCCCATGTATGTACTTAGCCTAACCTCTTGTGGGACGCTGTTGTTGTTTCTGCATGTAAGTAAACGCCCTAAGTCGACTGTGGCACAAATTTTATGCGCATGAATCTTTACTAAACTTGGGAACAAAAAATTGTGATAAAGATTTACTATAAAACAGTAATTGTAGCTGGATTTCTGCTCTAACTAGCGTTTTTCAGCTGTTTTAATGGAAAGAAAGGTGAAAAAGTATAGGCATGTGCAAGAGCATTTAACCTCGTAACGATATTCGAGCGTCATTTGTTTGTACCACTGAACACTGGGTAATGTAGGCCCAAAAGTCCTGCAATTTGAAAAAATTAAGGGCAGACTTCCCCCTCCCCGAGACCATCTTTCCCATACCCTTCGATTTGCCTGGCAAGCAAGTTTTGCCAATTGCCGATAATTGCCCCCAACAATTCCTTATGTACGTACGTATAGTGTGCGATGTAAGTTAGTCTTTAGTTGCCGATGTAGTTTACAAAACATCAGAAATGCGATGTCACTGCAATTTTTGCCAATTTGACAATCAAACTTTGCAAAAGTAGTAGAAGTTTAGAAGTTTATCTGAGTAATTCATATACGTTCCTGAGTAGGCTAAGTGCTTAGGCCTAGGCTTAGTGTTTATGGCTCAGGCTAAGTGCTTAGGCTTCGTGCCTGTGCTTAGGCTTAGGGTTAGTGCTTAGACTTAGTGCTTGGGCTTAGGCTAAGTGCTTAGGCTTAGTGCTTGGGCTTAAACTAAGTGCTTGGGCTTAGGCTAAGTGCTTAGGCTTAGTGCTTAGGCTTAGTAGTGTTTAGTTTAGGCTTACTGCTTATGCTTAGGTAGCAGTGGAAAAATGCTTACACTGACAATACAGTGATTGGGAGGAATTGTCGGAGGGAAAATTGACGGGGCCAATTGTAGTGGGGGCAATTGTCGTGTAGCCGTTATTAACGCGTGAATTTTTAACTGTAAATTACACAACCCTGACTCAAACACACTAAGAACGCAATCGCGCGAACAACAACAAGAAACATGCGAACAGCATTGTTTCGTGCTTAATTAAACCTAGCAATTTCTGTTCGCTCGTCCAAATGGACTAGGTTCATTTCGAAAAGGTCAACAAATGTATTCTCTAGTGAATTTGAGACTCCAATAAATGTACATTTGCACAGTTTGAATTCAATTCAATCAACTAAAGGCACACACAAATTCCATCAGTTAAATTCTGCATCAGAAACCGCTGCAATGGCAGAAGGTTCAGGAGCGTTGAACCTGTTTAGACCGGCCCTCACTGCAACCAAACTCAGTCTTATTTACTTGCCTTCTAAGGAAACCATTAAGACCAAAGGTCAATGGTTGCTGCTGTGTTTAAGACTGTTGTTGATGGTGTTTTTGGGCCTGCCGTCCTGGTGTCAGTTAGGTGTTCAGGTGTTGAGTTTTGACTGGAACCGGGGCATCCACGATGCCGAGGGGACGGTGCTGATTGTCAGGGACGTTACACTGGGTCAATGCTACAATGGAATAGTTTTTGCTCTATGGTGGCAGTACACCGGAAAGATAGCTGAACTGATTAAAATGTTGGATGATGCCGACACCAGTGGCGTTCTGTTTGGTCAAGCCAAAAAAGGACAATCCATTTTCGGTTATGCTGTAGTAGGCTTCGGCAGCATTGGAGCGCATATTTTCTGTGGTAGGTTGGATACTGTCGAAAAAAGGATTTCTCTCCATATCATACATGTAACTGGGGTCTGCCCCCACCCGACTTAGGCCAGATCCCCTCCCCCCGGATCGGGACCCCCTCCGATTTTCTGACAAGTAATTTTTTGAGCAAGTTTTTGCAATTTCAGACACAAAAGTTGCCCAATCGCTTGTAGAACAGCACTTTTTAACTGTATTTCAGCCGAAATTAGCGATTTTTGAGCATTTTTTGTCTCCCAAATTTTGGGCTCAGACCCCCGGCCGGCGTCAGATCCCCAAACCCCCTCCCCTTCGGCCGATGACCTGTTACATGTATAGTCATCCCCGTTTTAAAACACACTGACACTCCGTTTTAGTACTCTATTCCCCTATATTTGGGCACAGCTTCTCTCGGCTTGTCTCAAACTCGCTCTCCTTCAATAGATGACCTGTTTACGGGACGACCTGCGACCAGACATCCTTCCAAACTTTACTTTTAGGAATTTTCCAGTGGATTTTCGACGAGAACGTACCAAAATCGGCAAACAACGTGCTGTTTGAGATCGTCTTTCCGGGTGTCTGTTTCATCTGGGCGCTGTGCGCTTGGATGGTGGTGGTGTGGCAGTACACTCTCTGTCTAACTGCCTGCAATCTGTTGTTTCTCGACTACAACAAACGATTCAGCAGCGCTGAGCCCCAATTCAGACAATCTCACCTAGCCGAGTTTTTCTTCGAACACGCCACACTATGCGACATAGTTGAGCACTTGAACCGGATGTTCGAGGGTTACGTTCTGTGGCAGTTGTGTTTCGGAGTTCCCTTCTTCATTTTCCAGTGCTACTTCCTTCTTTCTGCCTTCAGTCAAATGAGCTGGGCGTTGGTGGTGCAGAGCTGTGCGTCTGTCTTGATAGGAACTTACGCCTCTCTCGCTCTCATTGTCACTGCTGCTACTCTAAACGCAGAGGTTAGTATGTATGTATGTATGTATGTATGTATGTATGTATGTATGTATGTATGTATGTATGTATGTATGTATGTATGTATGTATGTATGTATGTATGTATGTATGTATGTATGTATGTATGTATGTATGTATGTATGTATGTATGTATGTGTGTATGTATGTATGTATGTATGTATGTATGTATGTATGTATGTATGTATATATGTATGTATGTATGTATGTATGTATGTATGTATGTATGTATGTATGTATGTATGTATGTATGTATGTATGTATGTATGTATGTATGTATGTATGTATGTATGTATGTATGTATGTATGTATGTATTGAAAGAGTTTATTGTAAATACACCAACAAACAATGACCAGAGGGTTAGACCAGTGTGTGTTATATAGTGTGAATCTCTTTCATCACTCCCCCCCAAACGAGCGCCGATCTGCGGGCACGTCCGAGTCTGACGATCGTCTGGTATCACGAACAATGGGAGAGCGGGAACTGTGAGAACCGGGAGAGTAGAAACCGTGGGAATGAGAGCCAGAAGCCGACCGAGACGCAGTGGGTGTAATGTTGACCGCCACATAGTGAGGCTGGCCATCCAGAACATCAAATTGAACCTCCTCTCTGCCGCACATTGCAAGCTGGGACACGGAAGAGTGAAGTTGAGACGGGAGAAAGAAGTAGTGCTGGGGAGAATCGGAGCTTGAGATGAACAGGAGAGACGGGAGTTGACTTGGTAGAGAGTTGCTGCGAACGACACTGGCGAGCGAGATGGCCGACTCTGTTGCAGTTGTAACACCTGGGAGGGGAATCAGTGGACGCGCGTTGTTGTGAGGCTGAAGAGGGAGAAGAATGACGATTGAGAGAACTGGTGATTGCCTGCTCGGTGTTGAAGTACTTGACAGCTTCCGTGGTGACCGAGTAGATGTCGTGAGGCTGAGCGGGATCGGAGAGGTGGTGAATCATATGCTTCTTGATCTGGTAGGGGAGGAGATTGACGAACGCGGCTGCAGCAATACTCTCCGCGGACGGAAGACGGGACATCTGAGACTTGAAATGGTTGGCGAGCTGGATGACGTCGGAAGTGGGTGGCTGTTGGAGTAAGGCGAGGGCGACTTGGATAGGGGATTCGGCCGGTTGCAGGAGAGGTTCGAGATGGGTGAGCGCGGCAGCAAGAGTGGTTGTCTGGGCGTCCGAAAGCGAATGGAATTGTTGCCGAGCGGCGGTGTCGAGAGCGTCTTCCAAGACCTTGCGCCACGGGAGACCGGATTGTTGCACGAAAGTGGCGACGTCAGCGGACCAGTGAGCGAATGAGACGTCGTTGGCCGACTGATTGAAGCAGTAGGTTGAGGGGCGCGGAAGGTTGACAGAAAGTTGTGGCTGAACGGCGCGAGGGCGATCATTGAGGGCTGCGATTAGACGTGCTTGTTGCTGGAAAAGTTGTGTGAATGCGTCCTGTTGACGTTGTTGTTGTTCTTCATGGCGTTGTTGCTGTGCTTCGTGGCGCTGTCGTTGTTCTTCGTGGCGTTGTTGTTGTTCGTCGTGGCGTTGTTGTTGTTGTTGGAGGAAATGAAGGAAATCCGTAGTGGTGGGCTGAGGAGGGCGGTCGTCATCTTGCGAAAGTGTGGGAGGAACCGTGGGCGGGCGAACGGGAGGAGCGGCTGCGAGGTTGATTTGACTAACTGAGAGATGCACTGATGAGTGAGAGGAAGAACGGGAAGTAGTCGCAGAAGTGTGGGCAGATTCAGGAGGGATCTTGCTCTTGCGGCGGGTGGAACGAGTGGGTTGAGCGAGCTTGGTCTTTGGCTTGGGCATAGTGGCAAACACAACACAACAATGAATCCCGGGTCTGTTCGGCACCAAAATGAAAGAGTTTATTGTAAATACACCAACAAACAATGACCAGAGGGTTAGACCAGTGTGTGTTATATAGTGTGAATCTCTTTCAGTATGTATGTATGTATGTATGTATGTATGTATGTATGTATGTATGTATGTGTGTATGTATGTATGTATGTATGTATGTATGTATGTATGTATGTATGTATGTATGTATGTATGTATGTATGGTTTTTAGATTGACAAGCCGCGCAGTGTTATGTACAAAGAGCGCAGCCTATGGACACCGTACAACTCACAGGTTAATAAGCCAAACAGTTTTACTAATTTAGAGAACCGTGGTTTAGCGATACGAACTGCTCAATGCCTTCTCTCTAAAGTTGAGCGGACCAGCCATCGGAATTTCCATGTGGGGAGTGGTGCAGATTACTAAATCCTTCCTCTTTACAGTATAGATGCACTGGTTTTGTTTCAGTATTAATAACCAGCCCAGCCACCATTGACATTTTTTCAGACAGCTTCGCTGGTTATCACCTATGTCATTCTACTGATTCAATTCAAGGCAGGTGGATCGCAAATAAATCAGATTGGACGCGTAGAAAGCTGCAACTGTAGTAAAACGTAAGAAAATCGATGAACACTTAAGGTGGGTTTATACTTTGTCCGCTGTCCGCGCGCGGACACAGATGTTGTCAGCGCGCGGACACGTCAGCGCGCGGACACCCTTCGCCATGTCCGCGCGCGGACACATGTCCGCGCGGACAGGTGTCCGCTTGTGTCCGCGTAGTGTCAGCGGCTGACAGAATTTTTTTTTGAAAATAGTAAAAAAAGCCAAAAATAATTGAATTTAATTGAACATGCGTTTTGTTCAAACCTGATGTCTACACTGCTTTGTTAGACATAAATTAATCAAGTTTACTCCAAATTCCAAAGACTTGCGATTACTGAATTAAAATGGTGCAAAATTTTGAAGGTAAAAAAGCCATATATGCAGACGTTGATTGGAGGCGAGGGTGCCTGTCTGCTGAAAATGCAGTAAGAGACACGATTTTATACATGCAAATGAAGAACTATGCATAATTTATCACATGCGTAGGTACGTAGAAGTCAACAACAGCATAAGAAAGTCTTTCTACGCATAATTTATAAATACCTATATTTTATAATTATTTCCTGCACAAAAATCTACTAAAATTTGCTAGAGATGGTAGAGTCGGCCTGAAGGGGTACATAGCTCAAAGACATCAGAGCTCAAAGGTGGACCCCACGTCAGCACTCTGCCACAGGTCTACTATGCAATGTATCACTTAGTACGTATGTAGTACGTACATGGGTCTGAGTTTGGGTCTGGGTGGCCATACTCCATAACCTGCCGAGCCGATGTGTATTCGTACCACCCCCTCAATCGTCGATCGCTCTTAACACTTGCCAGTCAGCGCATTCTCCCTACGGCCACTCGCACCCCCAAACTTTGGTGACACACTGTATTTTCTGAAACCAAATTTGCAGAACTTTCTCGACGTTTTTTTGGTTAGTAGCAATTGTCATTTCGGTGACTCTTTTTAGCATACAGTACATAAGGGGTCCCAGGGTCTGCACCCCACCAAATTTAGGTCCCAGACTCCCTGATCAGGGACCCTCCCCCTGAAACCATTTCTCCGACCCCCTTCCAATTTTTCTCAGATTTGGATTTCTTAGATTCTTAATTTTTTTAGAGTTTCAGACACAAAAATTGCTAAAATCCGCTGTAAAACAGCAGCTTTTAGCTGTAATTGAGCCCGCAAATTAGAGATTAGATTTTTTAGGCTTTTTGTAGCCGAAAAATTGCGATTTTTGAACGTTTTTCATGCCCAACCGCCCTAGAATTTGGGCTTCAGACCCCAACCCACTCCTGCTTCGGTGGATGACCTGATGTGTGTATGTGTTTTAGTCAACACTTCCATACATTGGCCGGGGGGTTATGAGGTTAACCCCCTCGCCGACCATAGCCGTCGTCGGTAGGCGCTACCACCAAACCACTCAGACCCCGTCAACTGCCCATACGCGAATGGCCATACCCCCAACGGCCCATACCCCCTCTGAAATTTTGGGAAAGCGAATTAAAACCATCTAACCCCTCGCCAAAAAGCCCTGAATTTTTCCGGCCAAGTACAGTATGGACACTTGCCAGCCAGCCCATAGCCCTTCGGCCGTCCCGTCAGATGCCAGCCAAATTGCAATCATTTTCAGAAGTGACTTCATATCCATTCTACCACCTTCCAGAAAACGCATGGCCTTTTTTCCGGCCCATCTATCACATATATACTACTACGAAACTGTCATTAATCACGTTGTCGATAAGGCTAATGCTGTCAAAGGTGACTGCAACAGTCAGAGAATGGGTTAGAAGCTTTCACAATTTCAAATTGGTGCAGCCACTGCAGAAACTTGCCATGATTTCAGTTTGAGCGATAGGCCAAACATACAGTACGTACAATGTTCTTACACCGTCTCTTTTTTGTTGTTTTTCTCTTAGTTTGACCTAATCCTAACAGCTCGGCAACCTCAGCATTAAACGTGATAAAATTGTGAACTCAGACTTGCAATATAACAAGGTCAAACAGCACTAATAGCGACGCGGACAAAGTGTCAGTTGAAATTTTTCAACTCGCTCGGCGGACAGAAGCGGACACGCGTTGACACCGATTTTGTGTCCGCGCGGGCAGAGTATAAACCGTCTGGCTGACACTCGTGTCCGCTCCGCCAAAGTATAAACTGCTGCGCGGACAACCTGTCCGCTTGTGTCCGTTTTGTCCGCGCGGACGAAGTATAAACCCACCTTTAAGCAGATGTGTACAATCACGCATTCCTTCACTACATAGGTTGGGTATGGGTATTGTCAATATAATTTGGTGTTGTTATTGTCTTTATAACAAATTTCTGCCGCACATATTTTAAGTGCTTTTTCGTAAAGTGATTGATGGCAGTTTGAATAAAAATTGCGCTCTGTTTGTAGCTTTGCATCATGGTTAGTACGGTAACCCGTTTGGTGCATGTTTCGTACATAACAACAATTTCGCTGTTCTTTGATACAGTGTTCCCTCATAATAATCAGCCGTCACTCAAATTCACGACATATTTTGATTATCTATGAGCGATTCGATTTAAACTTTTGTCAAAACCTCGATTACTAGTAGCTTTCGGTCCAGGTTTCTTGACGAACCAATCCTTCAAATTTTCGGGCAACTTCTCTCTTCTGAACAATGCTTTCAGCGCTTTTCTAATCTCCGGCAGTCCTTTGGTGTACAAAAACAAATGAACTGCTGTGTTTAGAGCCAGGGATGCCAAAAACACCCAGCCATACACTTGCAAGCGAGGGCATATTTTGCGTAAAACGCTCCAGGCAGTGACAGGCACAGCGCAAAATAGCATTGTACAGGCAGCCGCTGATCCCATGGTTACAGTAACTGATCTGGACTGTCTTTTGTAGATTGACCAATCGTTCAATTTGAATGGAGTGTTTGCAGAGCTTGTCAACTGATCTTTGATTTGCCTTTTGTAGATAACCGCTACTAGCAAATGTATCATGGCGCTACTGTACATGCAAATCCAGCTAATAAGGCCGTTAATGAGAAAACTGGAGGAAAATGTTAGAGTGGTTAAACAATAGGGAACTATTTGATACCAGTCTTTTTGGGACTTGTAGATAGTGTGAGCGGACATTAGGGTACTGTAGATGCACAGTAACCCCAGTATTTTGTAAGTATAGCGGGTTTGCTGTGAAAAGTGCCAGAAAGGTTGTGAAACAGCAAAAAGTCGATCCACACTCACCATCAACATCATCATCTCTGCATCGTGTGCAGAAAATATGTAAAGCAACCCCCGTGCAGTCAGCATGCACTCTAGCCTAGAATGATGGACACCGTGATGGAAGGAAAAAAGAAAAACTTGTCGTAAGCCGCTTAACACGTCAAAAAAGGTAAAAAGCCCTATCAACAGGAAGTCTTTAGACTCCCTCAAAGCCTTTTGTTTGAAGATTGATGCAGAGACCATAGCACTGCCCAGAACTCTAGTCAGGGCACTGAGCAAAAGACAAGTAGATAGAAAGATAGCCCAAGGATCACCAGAATGGAAGTAAGCATGCTCTACATTGAGCAGCAGCTTTTGAGAGACAAACACTTGCGTTGAGTTCATGTTCTCTACTGAGCCAGCAGACAGGCTGATTTTAATTGCAGCTAAATTATATCTGTGCCAGCTGCTAATTTGTTGAGTCCATTACTTTAGCCTTACGTAGTTAGGGATTGAGCCTTTCAATTAATTTGTATTCATTAGAACTACTGTTGTTTGGTTGGGTATGGCATTTTCAGGAATCGGTTCAGTGTGAAGTCTAAGCCAAAAACTTTACTAGAGCTTTCTAATAACAGTACAACTTTCTTGGGACAAACGGTTGTCGTTGTTGTAACTTTTTGTCCTTTACTAACCTAACTTTACCTTTACTAACTGTAGTCAACTGCTATAGATTTACTCTTTTGTTACCACTTGGGCAACGGGCCCACAAATCGCCAGACATTGACATATTATGCGGCCCTAAAACACACTTCTCTACTCATCTAGACTATGCCAAATGAACTGAATCAAATTAACGAAAACATTAACAATAGAGCAGGAAGAGACAGAAGGTCCGGCAGCCTCCTTAACAACAACCCTCCCCTTTTGCTGTCGGTGTGTGCAAGACAGCTAAGGTTTTATCCCCATTTATCTACTTGCTATTGCTGACTTTCGACAGCCTTGGTTGGGCTTTGTGTCGCCTACTTCCCATGGCCTCGACAGGTTTCGAACCCACAGACACACCGCTTCCACAGGTGCCGGGGCCGCCGCGACACACGGGATAGGGCCGTCCATAAACGACGTCGTTCCAGAGGGGGCGGACGGGGGTCTACTGAAATGCGACAAAGACAACGCACTAGGAGGGGGGTAGCAAAAACGACGTAGCTTTTTTTCCGAATGTTAGGATACTTGAATTGTATTATTTTCGATTTATGCACATTCTGTCAAACGTTTTACAGACAGAAAAGCTTCCCAGAGTGGTTGTAGAGATTAATTCAACTAATTGCGCTGTATGGTAACAAGAAAACGTTACAGTACTTTATGTACTGCCCATTTATCGCGGGGGGGGGCGGGGTAAACGAAAACGACGTCACCATAGGGGGGGTCCGCAAGAAACGACGCAAGGCGATTTTGGGGGAGGAGGGAGGGATCCGAAAAATCGGGATTTTGGAACGACGTCATTTATGGACGGCCCCGACGCGTAAACTACCTACGGTACGGCGAAGGGGCCAAAGATCCATCAAATTTGATATTTTGAAAAGTTATCGTGAATAAAATGACCAAGACCCCCTGTTACATGTATGATACTGTATGTATGCTTATGACGTCTGAAAATTCCAACCAGTTCAGTTGAGAAGGGCATAACTCAGGGCTACAGAAAAGCTAGCAGGCTACGACTTGGCTAAAACAAACTTATACTAAAATCGTACTAAAATCGCCGCGTCGTTGGCTCAGTCGGTAGCTCGCTGCCTATGAGTCACGGCGGCCCCTGCATCCCTAGCGGTTGTAGTGGTTCATCCTCTCGGCGCGGCAAGTTTCTTGCTGCAAAGAGTTGGTCGTTGGCACAACGCTCCACCCAGGCCACCGAAAGCTGGTTACAGGGAGTAGGTAAAATGGGAACCAACTGGATCTGCCGTTGCACCGAAGCCGCTCCACAAAGCATGCCGCGTTGGGAAGAAGATCTACGATGTCAGAAGCTGTCTGAGAAACCAACTATGCCGGGGAGCCCTCGGCCGTCGGGAGCTGTCAGCATCATGGCATCGACACGCCGGCCGCCCTCCTGGTGACCGGCGCCCAGCAGCATGGCTAGGAGTGGCTGGCAGTGAAAGAAGGGCAACGTCCGAGATGACGAATCACGGGGAAGCGAAATGGACCTCGAGTCTGATCGCAGGCCGTAAGGCCCCCCGCACATCGGATCTGATCGCACTAAAATGCTTTGATGACGGAATGGCGAGAATTTGAACTTGTTCGGAAAAATCGAAAACATGCCAGGCGATCTGTTTTACAGGGCCAACAGACTGTACTATATTGCCCATTAGCCTATGTAGGTAGGTACCGGTACCGGTACCATACATGGTACCAGCACCATGCGGTAGCAGTACCATAAACGGCGTCAAGTGTTTGAATGCAAAATACGTATTATCACAAAGTGCATGAATTTACTGAAACTGAAATGAAGCATCAGTATGCCAGTCTGTTATAACCTTTTTCTGTAGATACCACAGATTCTCTTTATTTCTTCTAACCGCGTTACTTTATTGCACCCATGCTTAGTGCAACCAAAGCTGACACTGAAATGTATTTTGGAATATTTATGTATACGGAAACTACGTAGTTTGAGGGCTGGCTGTGTTCAAGGACAGGGATGCCTACCAAATTCAAACTTTGAACCAGGCTAGGATACCTTGACCTGGAGTTTTTCCGCGATTTCGGGAAAAAAAGCGAAAAGAAACTACATTGTAGAAAAAAACAGACCGAGGTTTTTTCGGAAAAATATCCATCCCTGGTAGGGTGTTTCGTGACCTAATTGCTGTTGGCCGCCGAAATGCTCATAGGGCGGCCAATTTCGTGACCTGCATAAGGCTTAGCACTGGTCGGTTTGTGAGTTTCCATGTTTGATGGAAAATCGTATGCTTTCCGTGTTTTGTACTGTAGAGCACAGGATGTGCCACTAAGAGTAAGATCAAACGTTTTTAGTCTGGAAATCTAAAAGTTTTTGCTTTCAGATAGGAGATGGAATTAGTAGTCGGAGTAATTTGGGTCGGAGTTTTTGTTTTTAGGATTTTTTCTGAGTTATCGGTCTGATTTTTTTATCAATTTCAGCTACACTACAAGTCTCTTCAAATAGCTTGTTTTGTTTTTCGTCTAAAATCACCACGTTCTATCTAGAAAACGATTTTTTGGCAACCTTGTTTTGCCTATACCCTAGTTTATAGTATACAGTACGGGAGATAAAATGTCCACATTTTTTAAGTTTACTCAAACAATTCGTTCTTGGTCATTTCCACATCGATTCGACCGAAATTTTCAGGATTAATTAACAACTGGGTAGAGATGCAAGTTCCGTGCCAAAATTCCGCCTCGGTAATGTTTCATGAACAGAAAATTATGAATCGGCGTGGTCTACGGAAATTCAAAATTTTTCGATAATTCAAAGAGTACGGATTTGAAACTTGCAGGAATAATTGGTGTTGCCATTGGTCATAACATACTGACTGGGAAGCGCTACACCTCAAAGGGCGCTAAAATTGGAGATTTTCAAAATCATGACAAAATGTGACTTTTCGTTGTTGTTTTATTAATCCCGGCCCGGGGTATCGTACATGGGACCACTGCAAACCATTAAGAGGTACCATATGATACCAGTTCCATATATAGTGGTAGCCCTTCGATGGCAGTGCCTGGTGAAATCATTCACGTTCTGTCCGGGAGCCATTACCGTACGTAATTTAAATAAATTATGACTTGCCGGCAAGCCGACGTTATATGTTCCTTGACATAGGCAAATATCATCTGGTCACCGTTCATGTGGTCCCTACATCGGCTACATTTGCTCCGTTCGAATAAGATACACACTTTACACTGAGAGAGTTTGTTCTCTATTCTTTCTGAAACATATACAGTGCACAGTATAGCATCCTAGAGGGGAAACATAGCAGAAATATATTGCGTTGACGCGCTCTTTCTTCCAACTGCTCTTTCGTTAGCTTTGAGTCCCAACAAAGTGCTTCGAAGTGTTTTGCGGTTGAACGAAACAAAGTTCCACTCCTCACCGTCTTCATGCATTTGGCTTTGCATGTGCCCGTGAAGCTATAAAGAACGAGTAGTGATGATTTTCTAGTGATGTAACTTAATTCTAATTCTAATTCTCGCCCGTTTTTAATTTCAATTCAATTAATTATTTAATTGAAATTCAAAAGTGATTTAATTGTGATTTAATAGAAATTCGCCTAGCATTTGCTGTTGCGTGGAGAACGGCTGCAGTTGGTCGAACAGATAAAGAATCTCGGCATTGTTTTCGATCAAGCGCTTAACCTGCAAGATACAACGAAAAGCTGCAAACAACAACTGGTTGCTTTGAGTCGGGTCAAATAGTGTCTTCCTCGAAAGGTGTTGGCCAGAATCTACTAATTCAAGCAGCATCTGTCTCTTATATCAACGAAAGTCTGCTTTACTGTGCTGAATTTTGGTGGAAAACTGGTGTCTGGGTTGCGCAAGTTCGATTACGCAACAGCTGCAAGACGAGAGTTGAAATGACACAAACCAGACATTGTTCTGAAGTGTAGAACTCAGACACTGGCCTACAAACTATTTCTGGAATAGAGCCCACTTACTCAATGGAGAATGGAAACGGCCCGCCGGTCAAACAGACTGAAACCATTTTCAAAACTCGAACTGCCGAATTTTCGAATCGTCACAGCCAAAGGAGCATTTGCCTACAGAGGCCCCTCTCTTCAATGATTCTGTTGAATGTGTTGGACTGGATCTAAATCATCCGGTCAGTTTCCATAAATTTAGGAGTTTACTAAAAAGTTACTATGACAACAGTCTTGGCTAATCTTGTGTTGTACGTAGTAGATCTTATTCTATTGCGAACGGGCTTGACTGGTTCCACTGCCATATCGTTCACAATAAAATGATTCTGATTCTGATTCTGAATTTCAATTATTTTTTGTGGTGAATGTAAGGAAATGCACAATTATTAGAGGCGCTAATGACTTCAAACAAAAACCTATTTAGGCTTTGTCGCCTATTTCATACTGACCTAACTTTGTTTGCAATATTGTACGCTCTGCTTTTCATAGTTCGTAAAGTTAAAACAGTGATTTTTGGTTGTATGGTGGGTTTACACGTCCCCCTCTTTTCAGGAAGCGATGTTGGTCAAAATTGCTGAAAACCTTTAGATTGTTTTTGTACTGGTACTATTGAAATGAACTACTAACTGTAAATTTTCTCCCAGAATACCATTTTGTGCGTTTTTAAAAGGTAAAAATTTTCTCACCAGTTGGGCAGCAGCCCAAGCTTTTTACACACATTTTTTGAAGTCCTGGGTAATGTAATGTCACTGGTTTCTAACAACAAAAGGGGCAACAAGCAGAACTACATACTTGCAGGCATAAGAAGGATGCTCCCGGAAAAAGTAGATCATATTGCCCTTAAAGGGATCTGCGCTCTTTTGGCGAAAGCAACGACGACACTTGCCAAGATCGAAGCCGACACATTTTCTGCACTCTTTTAGTTCTCGCACGCGCCGTTCATACAATTCTATAAATTGCATAATACAATCTGGCACTTAACGCCGTTTATGGTACTGGCATGGCACCAGCACCATATATGGTGACGGTCATACATGTAACATGTCATCCGCCGATGGGGGAGGGGGTTGTAAGGCATAGCGCCAGCCGGGTGGGTCTGAGCCCAAATTTTGGGAGGGGGGTTGGGCACTATGTAGAAAACGATCAAGAATCGAAAAATCGCAATTTTGCGGCTAAAAAGCGTCAGAAACCGCTAATGTGGGCTGAAATACAGCTAAAAAGTGCTGTTTTGCAGGGGATTTTGGCAATCTTTGTGTTTAAAATTGTAAAAAATCGCTAAAATTTGCTCAAAAAATTACTTCCCAGAAAATCGGGGGGGGGGCGCGTCGTTGGCTCAGTGGGTAGCTCGCTGCCTCTGAGTCACGCCGGCCCCTGCATCCCTAGCGGTTGTAGTGGTTCATCCTCTCGGCGCGGCAAGTTTCTTGCTGCAAAGAGTTGGTCATCGGCACAACGCTCCACCCAGGCCACCGAAAGCTGGTTACAGCGAGTAGGTAAAATGGGAACCAACTGGATCTGCCGTTGCACCGAAGCCGCTCCACAAAGCATGCCGCGTTGGGAAGAAGATCTACGATGTCAGAAGCTGTCTGAGAAACCAACTATGCCGGGGAGCCCTCGGCCGTCGGGAGCTGTCAGCATCATGGCATCGACACGCCGGCCGCCCTCCAGGTGACCGGCACCCAGCAGCATGGCTAGGAGTGGCTGGCAGTGAAAGAAGGGCAACGTCCGAGATGACGAATCACGGGGAAGCGAAATGGACCTCGAGTCTGATCGCAGGCCGTAAGGCCCCCCGCACATCGGATCGGATCGGATCGGGGGGGGGCTTTCCCCATCCTAGCCTAAGCCGAGTGGGGGGCAGGGTCCCCCAGACCCCCTGTTACATGTATGCAAAGCCAAGCGGTATTTTTTGGCCAGTATGCTGTATACGGTCTAAGCATACCGGAGAGTGCTGCATTGGGTACCCGGGTACACTAACCAGCACTTAGCATTTTCCACAACAAAAATCAGATCCAGTTAGTGTACCCGGTACACTAACTGGCACTTATCGAAATCACGTTAAATTGCTTGTTTTCACGATTTCTGAGTAGAAATGCAATTTTGTAATCCATATTACTGTTTCTGTCATGTAAATGAGAGTGGTTGGTCAAAGTTTTCATTCTTGTGAGTTTTGTGTCAGTAAAAACGATTGAAAATTAGCAAAAACATACATAGACCTGCTCTAAAGCTACCGTAATGTTGAAAATTTTTGACACCCATTACATAAAACCTGTCTCCAAATAGTGTACCCCGGGTACACAATGCAGCACTAAGTGCCAGTTAGTGTACCCCGGGTACGCTATCTGGAGGGGTACCCTATGCAGCACTCTCCGGTACCTATACTGTATATTACACTCAGGCACTGAACGCAGTTCATGGTACTGGCACCATATAAGGTGCCGGTACCATATGGCACCGCCACCTAGGCTAGTGGCAGCATATATGGTACCGGTACAGGCACAAACGCCAAGGTAGGGGGTAGCACCACAGTGACTGAACCTGGGGGTACCATATAGCGACGGAACCATATATGGTGCCAGTACCATGAACTGCGTTAAGTGCCTGAGTGTAATATACAGTATATGCTTAGGCTGTATCAGGGATGTACAGGGTGTGCCAAGAAAAACAACCCAGCAGATTTTTCGCTGTAGCAACCGCAAATCTCAACCGATTTGAATAAATCCTTTTTTAAATGAAAGATAAATAAATCCTTAAAAGACTGCTGAAATTTTCATTAATGTACTCTGACTTTGAGGACAAATATCTCAGGAACTAAGCAGGCTAGCTTAATAAACGGTATATCAGTCTTTCAAGAATTTATTTATCTTTCTTTTAAAATAGGATTCATTCAAATCGGTTGAGATTTGCGGTTGCTACAGCAAAAACTGTACTGGGTTGTTTTTTTGGCACACCCTGTATATTTTTCCGACAAAACCTCGGCCTGTGTTTTTCGGTTTTTTCTAAATCACGGAAGAAAACTCCAGCCCAAGTTCTGATTATCCTAGAGTAGTTTTATGATTCCTAATCCTAACGCTTTCTAGCGCCTTCCTCAGTGTTTTAAGACCAGAAATACACGTGTCACACAGATATAAGACAAGCATGTAACAGGGACTGACAGGTTCCATCAATAAACGCTATATGCAAATGTTCTCACAGCAGTTTGCATTTTGTTTTATCATGCCAAATTTGGTCTTTTCTGTTGTTTTTCAAACAGTTTTGAGTACTGTTGGCAAGTCCGACTTGAACCTCGACTTATTAATAGGTTTTTAACCTGAAATCTGTGGACTTGAACCTGAACCTGAACCTATTTTATTTTAGCCGGACTTGAACCTGTTTCGTTTTACTGGACTCACTCAATAGGTTCAATATTTGAGTGAAAATTAAGGCAAAATTTGTCAAATTTGCGGTTGGATTGCACAACAGTTTCATGGTTTCTTGTTTTTACATCTATTTTTCAAACTGAATATGCGAGAAAACGAAACTACTGCCCCATAAAATGTGGTTTTCGTCTTTCATTACTAGTAGACAGGCTTATATAGCTCAGAAAACTTGCCAGTAGTACAAAATTTGAACAATTCTTGAAATTATCAGTGGACTTGAACCTGAACCTATTGTCCAGGTTTTTTAGATGATGGACTTGAACCTGGACTTGAACCTGAAATTTCGATGTGGGACTTGACTTGAACCTGAACTTATTTTTATAACCCCGGACTTTCCAACAGTAGTTTTGAGTCAGGATGACCTATTATACATGGCAAAAGTCCATTTTATAATAGAAAAATGACATTAATTAGCTATTTTTAGCTTGAGTTTTTCCGCGATTTATGTTTTTTCCGAAAAAAACACACCTCACATCCCTGCCGTAAACAAACAAAAATGACCCTGGACAAAGATTATAGATGAAGTGACGTTGTATTTTTGCTCTGTTATACATGTGTACGTACATGCATGTGTACGTACAGACAGGATCAGTCAAAAAGAACAACCCCGCAGATTTTTCGCTGTAGCAACCGGAAATCTCGACCGATTTGAGTCAATCTATTTTTAAATGAAAGATAAATAAATTCTTAAAAGATTGCTGAAATTGCCATTAATGTACTCTGCTTAGACCCTGAGATATTCGCTCTCAAAATCAAAACAGTGATTTCGGCAATGAACAAGAGGGATATTTATTATTCCATTGCAGTTCACAATAAAGCGGATTCCTACTACTGCTAATCGCTATTTGAGACTTCAGTGGTGACACACACGCTCGGTTACTTTACTTCACCAGTAAAGTGTCATTAGCCCTCAGCAGTAGGAATCTGCTTTATTATGAAGTGCAACGAAATCCCTCTTGTTCATTGCCAAAATCTGTTTTGACTTTGATACTGTTATTTATACTAGTGGATTTTTATTTTACTATTTACTAAATTTTGCTACAAATTCGGCCCTTCAATTTCGTTTTAATTTTTGTTTTACTACCAAGTACTGTTATTTTACTAGTGGATTTCTATTTTACTATTTACTAAACTTACTACAAATTCAGCTCTTCAATTTAATTTTTATTTTTGTTTTACTACCAGGCAGCTCCGATTTTACTAATTTTGTTTTACTAATAATTTTATTAATTTTACTACTATTTTACTTCGATTTTACTAGTCAATAGGGGCAATTTTGAATCAAAAATGCCAAGATCGTATGAATAATTAATGTTTGTGCTAAATAGTTGTTAAATTTGATTATGATACTAGGTTTTCCAGAACTTTAGAAACAAAACGTTTGAAATTCGACTGACAAAATTGTAAACACCAAAAACTAGTAAAACAGTAGTTAAATTTCTATTTCACTATTGAGGCCGTTTGGTTTATATTTTATTGCCGGCCCCGTCACAACGGGCCGGCTATATGTTGGCCCGCTCGTTTTTGTGATTCAAAATTTGCAATGGTTTTGCAATTTTATGTGAAATGCATCAGATATGTTGTTTGTCTCTAGCCAAAGATGTGCTTTTTATGCCGGTTTTTGAATTGATCAACTAATTAATGAGAAAATCGTGCAAACGTAATGAGCTCTATAGCGGCCTCTATTATTAAATCCGGGGTGGACGAGCGCAAGCTGGCGTCCCTTATCTATGTAATCTAATCGCTTCAAAGCGTCATTGCGGCAAAGCACACGCTCCTGCTAGGTTAGCCTAGCTCCGTGCCCTTGCTGCAACGTTGAGCCGTTGCTTGACAGAAAGCCTCTCTTAGCGAGAGCTGCAGTTTCGACGGAGGCACACGACTCTGCTGGGTCCCTTCCTGGCAACCGTGCTTTCCTGTCGCGTTGACAGCGTCTGTTCGACGTTAAACTGCATTTTTGTCAGCCTTGGCACCCGATCTTGCCGTGTTCTCCCAGCTCCGTGCTTTTGTTGACACCCGAGCCAGCTAGTGCAGTGGCACACGAATCTGCTGGGTAGTTCCTAGCGCCGTGCCTGTCTGCCGCGTCGACAGCGTCTGTTCGACGTGTGGCTGTGTTCGGTGTTAGTCGGCTGTAGCACACGATCTTGCTGGGTTAACTGGCTCGGTGCCTTTCCTGACGTCATTCTGATACAAAAACGATAAGGAGTAGCACGAAGTTCTGTGCAGAAAACGCTGGTTCAGAGATTGATTTGACTCAAAGGCAGCAGAAAACGCTGGTTCAGAGCTTGATTTGACTCAAAAGCAGCAGAAAACGCTGGTTCAGAGCTTGATTTGATTCAAAAAGCAGCAGAAAACGCTGGTTCAGAGCTTGATTTGACTCAAAAGCAGCAGAAAACGCTGGTTCAGAGCTTGATTTGACTCAAAAGCAGCAGAAAACACTGGTTCAGAGCTTGATTTGACTCAAAAGCAGCAGAAAACGCTGGTTCAGAGCTTGATTTGACTCAAAAGCAGCAGAAAACGCTGGTTCAGAGCTTGATTTGACTCAAAAGCAGCAGAAAACGCTGGTTCAGAGATTGATTAAAAGCAGCAGGAAACGCTGGTTCGGACCGTGATTTGACTCAAAACTGCAGAAAACGCTGGTTCATACCATGATTTGACTCAAAACTGCAGAAACCTCTGGCTCATACCATGATTTGACTCAAAAGCTGCAGAAAACGCTGGTTCATACCATGATTTGACTCAAAACTGCAGAAAACGCTGGTTCATACCATGATTTGACGCAAAACTGCAGAAAACGCTGGTTCATACCATGATTTGACTCAAAAGCTGCAGAAAACGCTGGTTCATACCATGATTTGACGCAAAACTGCAGAAACCGCTGGTTCATACCATGATTTGTCTCAAAAGCTGCAGAAAACGCTGGTTCAGAGCTTGATTTGACTCAAAAGCTGCAGAAAACGCTGGTTCATATCATGATTTGACTCAAAACTGCAGAAAACGCTGGTTCATACCATGATTTGACTCAAAAGTTGCAGAAAACGCTGGTTCATACCATGATTTGACTCAAAACTGCGGAAAACGCTGGTTGATACCATGATTTGACTCAAAAGCTGCAGAAAAGGCTGGCTCATGCGATGATTATGACTCAAAAGTTGCAGAAAAGGCTGGTTCATACCATGATTTGACTCAAAAGCTGCAGAAAACGCTGGTTCATACCATGATTTGACTCAAAACTGCAGAAACCTCTGGTTCATACCATGATTTGACTCAAAACTGCAGAAACCTCTGGTTCATACCATGATTTAACTCAAAAGCTGCAGAAAACGCTGGTTCATATCATGATTTGACTCAAAACTGCAGAAACCTCTGGTTCATACCTGGTTCAGAGCTTGATTTGACTCAAAAGCTGCAGAAAACGCTGGTTCATACCATGATTTGACTCAAAACTGCAGAAAACGCTGGTTCATACCATGATTTGACTCAAAACTGGAGAAAACGCTGGTTCATACCATGATTTGACTCAAAATTGCAGAAAAGGCTGGTTCATACCATGATTTGACTCAAAAGCTGCAGAAAACGCTGGTTCATACCATGATTTGACTCAAAACTGCAGAAACCTCTGGTTCATACCATGATTTGACTCAAAACTGCAGAAACCTCTGGTTCATACCATGATTTAACTCAAAAGCTGCAGAAAACGCTGGTTCATACCAAGATTTGACGCAAAACTGCAGAAACCTCTGGTTCATACCATGATTTGACTCAAAAGCTGCAGAAAACGCTGGTTCATATCATGATTTGACTCAAAACTGCAGAAAACGCTGGTTCATACCATGATTTGACGCAAAACTGCAGAAAACGCTGGTTCATACCATGATTTGACTCAAAAGCTGCAGAAAACGCTGGTTCATACCATGATTTGACTCAAAACTGCAGAAACCGCTGGCTCATACCATGATTTGTCTCAAAAGCTGCAGAGAACGCTGGTTCAGAGCTTGATTTGACTCAAAAGCTGCAGAAAACGCTGGTTCATACCATGATTTGACTCAAAACTGCAGAAAACGCTGGTTCATACCATGATTTGACTCAAAAGTTGCAGAAAACGCTGGTTCATACCATGATTTGACTCAAAACTGCGGAAAACGCTGGTTGATACCATGATTTGACTCAAAACTGTAGAAACCGCTGGTTCAGAGCTTGATTTGACTCAAAAGCTGCAGAAAACGCTGGTTCATACCATGATTTGACTCAAAACTGCAGAAAACGCTGGTTCATACCATGATTTGACTCAAAACTGCAGAAAACGCTGGTTCATACCATGATTTGACTCAAAAGTTGCAGAAAACGCTGGTTCATACCATGATTTGACTCAAAACTGCAGAGAACGCTGGTTCATACCATGATTTGACTCAAAACTGCAGAAAACGCTGGTTCTCTAAATCTGCAGAGAACGCTGTTTACTCTCTGGTTCAGACCTTCATTTGACCCAAAAGTGCACATTTAAAAGCGCTGCTGACCGGCAAATGGGCCGGTCGCAAAATTTCGAAAAATCAAGCGGGCTGGGCCAATGGTGAAACGGAAGGATTCACTCCTGCGCCGGTCCTGTCTCAGTCAGCAAAGCTGTACAGCTCCAGTGTCACGAGGCCACTGAAGACCTTCTATCATTGGAGAATAATTAGTATGCATGTTGTGATTTGTGTACTGTATTGTGTCAGGCTTTATACTCTTCCTGCCATCTGAAAGTACAGTATGTTAAGTGTTTCGATGTAACGGTATTGTAAGTCAGTTCTGTTTGCTGTTCGATGCTCAGGTCGATGAACGTTTTTCATTTGTCTAATCGGTTTTGTGTTTATACTGTGCATGCGTGTGTTTTAGTGTACTGTACATTTATAATGTGTAGAGCAGAATATTGCCTTCACTAACAGGCAAGCAGTGCGTTTAGGGGGCGTGCAAAAATTACGTAATGGCATGAGGGGGGAGGGGGGAGGGGGGGTTCGCCAAAAGATTACTATTCATTACGGTGGGGGGAGGGGGGGTTGGCGACTTCATTACGTAATTTTTTTAAGTGCAGAAATCACTAAAGTCGCCATAATTTTAATTGTTTTGATGTACAGTACATGTACTTGTAGTCTCGATTTGAAGCCATTGGGCTTAAATTTTCTCGATTTCACTTAAATGAACGTTTAGATTAGAGAAGGTAATTACCGTTTACGTCAGGGCTTTCCAATTTTTCAAATGCTAAATGGCAAGAGTGACCTTTGACATCTTATTAAGAGTTTATAAGGGTATAACACTTATCGACTCGATCTTTTACAGGGTTCGTGCGGCTTTTTCCGAGCAAAATTCGCTGAACAAAGTCAAATTTCCCCCAACCAATCAGAGTGAGAACATTCTAACAAGGCTCAGAATTTTTAAAAATTTGCTCTGAAAAACGCATTTGACCGGTATTCTGTTAAGTTGTAGTAGTTGTGGAAAGTCACAAATCCCATTTTCAAAAGGGTGGTGTGTAAAGCTCTGACAGGGCCCTTTGGGCGAGAGAGGATTCTACTGTTATCAATTTTTTCCCTGACTGGACACCAAATTCCCTGACTTTTCGGGTCCCGCACGAACTCTGGTTTATAACTATCGATTATCAGTCAAGCAATATTGAAGCAGCCCTAAAACCCAGTATAAAACACTTCCAATACAATCCGTCAGCCCGTCAGTAACAAAACGCCATCCAATGATGGCTTCTATTTCTATGTCAAACTAAGACTATACGTACATGTATGTAGTAGCTCATCAATAAAGAAAACTAAGAAAACTATCAGTTGCTACTGTATACAGATGCTATTTTAATAAGAACGTCATTTTACATAGAATTGAACGGAAAATTTTCGGCTCTAACTCTTCAAAAATTGAAATTTCGGGGGGGGGGGGTAGCCAAATTATTACGTAATTAGGGGAGGGGGGTCAGGAAATTATTACGGGCGATTATCAGGGGGGAGGGGGGGGCCGAAAATGGGCAAAAATACCATTACGTAATTTTTGCACGCCCCCTTAGATCAGCTTTGTTACCTTTGGGCCGGCTTAAAATTTCATAATTTAAAATAGCACCAAAATGAGCACTACAGTATGTAATTGAACACCTTTTTTGATATGCTGCTTGTTTTTAATTTACTACTGTCTCATGATTTTACTTTTTACTTACTATTATTTTACTACTAGTAAAGCACCACTAGTATTAATTACTAATTTTTTGTTTTACTATACTATAGTAAAAGAACAGTAGACTTTGAGAGCAAACACGTCAAGAACTAAACTAAGCAGACTATCTTTATAAAAATTTCATCAATCTTTTCGGAATTTATTTATCTTTCATTTAAAAAGTATTCATTCAAATCGGTTGAGATTTGCGGTGGTTGCTATAGTAAAAATCTGCGGGGTTGTTTCTTTTTGACGGACCTTGTATACTACAGTCAGGCACTTAAAAGCCGCTTATGGTACCGTCACCATATATGGTACCCCCACGTTCGGGGCCTGTGCTTGTGGTGGTGGTACTATATATGGTACCCCTACCTTCGCATTGGTACTGGTACCGGTTCAGATTTCCTACCGGCCATACATGTAACAGGTCATCCGCCGAGGAGGAGGGGGTTGGGGGGCTAGCGCCGGGCGGGGTGTCTCGGCCAAAATTTTGGGGGTTAGGCACTAAAAAACGCTCAAAAATCGAAAAAATCGCATTTTTTGGGCTAAAAATCGTCAAAAATCGCTAATTTGGGCAGAAATACAGCTAAAAAGTGCTGATTTATAGGCAATTTTGGCAATTTTTGTGTCTGAAATTTTATGAAATCGCAAAAATTTGCTCAAAAAATTACTTGTCAGAAAATCGTCTCGGGGGTGCCCATCTGGCCTAAGTCGGGTGGGGCGCAGACCCCAGACCCCCCTGTTACTTGTACATGTACGGTACCGGCAGCATCCGTACCATATATGGTGTCGGTACCATAAGCGGCGTTAGTGCCTGACTGACTACTACGTATTTGTTCAGGTTCGGTCAGGCCTGCGTTTGATGCTCGGCGGGCTGGTCAGGCCGGAAAATAGATCCCGGTTCGGTTCGTGATAACCTCTAAGCCTAGATAGTACCTACCATACGCCATAAGAGCAGCAAACAGCATAGTCATACAGACCAACAGTTTGACTGACATTCTGAAAGTGCAATTGGTACCAACCGAGAAGTTACGATAATATAGTATGAACTGGTTTTAGAGAAGACAGCTCCAGTGCCCACTGGCACTAATAAACTATTTATGAATGCATTTTACAGCACAGAAGTTTGCAAATTTTAACAGACCAACCGCAAAACGATCGCCCACGGAGCTTCTGTCTGCATCATTGCAAACCCATATTTCATGCCGGCGTCAGACCCGTCAACCCCCCCCCTTCGGCGGATGACCCGTTAATGCATGGTCATCCCCGTCTTAAAACACACTGACCCTATACCTTTCCGTTTTAGTACTTTATTCCCCTATATTTGGGCACAACTCCCCTCGGCTTGTCTCAAACTCGCTCTCCTTCGATAGATGACCTCTTTACAGGACGAAGTGCATCCGGAAATTCTTCCACACTTTACTTTTAGGAATTTTCCAGTGGATTTTCGACGAGAACATATCAAAATCAGCAATCAATGTGCTTAACTCAAGCAGATATGTACATATGTACATACATGGGTTGGCTATGGGTATTGTCAATAAAATTTGGTGTTGTTATTGTCTTTATAACAAATTCCTGTCGCACATATTTGAAGTGCTTTTTGGTAAAGTGAATGATGGCAGTTTGAATAAAAATTGCGCTGTGTTTGTAGCTTTGCATCGTGGTTAGTACGGTAACCCCTTTGGTGCATGTTTCGTATATAACAACAATTTCGCTGTTCTTTGATACAGAGTTCCCTCAAAATAATCAGCCGTCACTCAAATTCACGACATATTTTGATCATCTGTGAGCTATTCGATTTAAACTTTTGTTAAAACCTCGATTACTAGTAGCTTTCGGTCCAGGTTTCTTGACGAACCAATCCTTCAAATTTTCCGGCAATTTCTCTCTTCTGAACAAGGCTTTCAACGCTTTTCTAATCTCCGGCAGTCCTTTGGTGTACAAAAACAAATGAACCGCTGTATTTAGAGCCAGGGGTGCCAAAAACACCCAACCATAGACTTGCAAGCGAGGGCATATTTTTCGTAAAACATTCCAGGCAGTGACAGGGATGGCGCAAAATAGCATTGTACAGGCAGCCGCTGAACCCATGGTTACAGTAACTGATCTGGACTGTCTTTTGTAGATTGACCAATCGTTCAATTTGAATAGAGTGTTTGTAGAGTTGTTCAATTGATCTTTGATTTGCCTTTTTGTAGATAACCGCCACTAGTAAATGTATCATGGCACTACTGTACATGCAAATCCAGCTAATAAGACCGTTAATGAGAAAACTGGAGGAAAAAGTTAGAGTGTTTAAACAATAGGGAACTACAGTATAGATCAAAAAAAATGTCCCATCGGTTTTTCGGCCTTCACTCAAACGTTTCGTTCTCAGTTACTTCTTTACCGATTTGGCTCAAATTTTCAGCAAAAATTAACAACATGGTTGGCTAAATATTTTGCAAGTGCGGTGCCAAAATTCCGACTCATACTGGTTTTATGACCCGAAAACTAGGAATGAGGGTGGTCCACGCAAATTTAATTTTTTTCGGTAATACAAGGAGTACAGTCCTGAAACTTGCAGGAATGATTGGTGTTGCTATTGGGCATAACATACTAAGCGGGCAGCCCTGTAGCTCAAAGGGCACTAAAATGGGGGAATTTCAAAAACATGACGAAATATGACTTTTCTTCGTAAAACCGGCAAAATGACGATTCTAAAGATTTTCAATTTTCAAAAAACGCTGCAGGGATGGTTACTATGGTGTGGAACAGAGCTTAAATATCAAGTTCATTTATTTGTCGAACTTCCTGCTACAATCTGTGTTGATTAACAACAGATTCAGTGCTTTGATTCTAGAAGGTGCAGATTTCTTAACTATGGGATTTTCACTCATGTTTTTGAAATTCCCCAATTTTAGTGCCCTTTGAGCTACAGGGCTGCCCGCTTAGTATGTTATGCCCAATAGCAACACCAATAATTCCTGCAAGTTTCAGGACTGTACTCCTTGTATTACCGAAAAAAAATAAATTTGCGTGGACCACCCTCATTCCTAGTTTTCGGGTCATAAAACCAGTATGAGTCGGAATTTTGGCACTAAACTTGCAGAATATTTAGCCAACCATGTTGTTAATTTTTGCTGAAAATTTGAGCCAAATCGGTAAAGAAGTGACTGAGAACGAAACGTTTGAGTGAAGGCCGAAAAAGCGATGGGACATTTTTTTTGATCTATACTGTATTTGATACCAGTCTTTTTGGGACTTGTAAATAGTGTGAGTGGACATTAGGGTACTGTAGATGCACAGTAACCCCAGTAATTTGTAAGTGTAGCGGGTTTGCTGTGAAAAGTGCCAGAAAGGTTGTGCAACAGCGAAAAGTCGATCCACACTCACCATCAACATCATCATCTCTGCATCGTGAGCAGAAAATATGTAAAGCAACCCCCGTGCAGTCAGCATGCACTCCAATCTAGAATGACCAACACCGTGATGGAAGGAAAAAAGAAAAACTTGTCGTAAGCCGCTTAACACATCAAAAAAGGTGAAAAACCCTATCAACAGGAAGTCTTTAGACTCCCTCAAAGCCTTTTGTTTGAAGATTGATGCAGAGACCATAGCACTGCCCAGAACTCTGGTCAGGGCACTGAGCAAAAGACAAGTAGATAGAAAGATAGCCCAAGGGTCACCAGAATGGAAGTAAGCATGCTCTACATTGAGCAGCAGCTTTTGAGTGACAAACACTTGCGTTGAGTTCATGTTCTCTACTGAGCCAGCAGACAGACTGATTTTAATTGCAGCTAAATTATAACTGTGGCAGCTGCTAATTTGTTGAGACGATTACTTTAGCCTTAGTTAGGGAGTGAGCCTTTCAATAATTAATTTGTATGGGCATGCATTAGAACTACTGTTGTTTCTTTGGGTATGACATTTTCAGGAATCGGTTGGTATGGGTAGGTTAGGTATTTTTCGGCATACGCAGGAATCGGTGCGGGATAGGTAATACTTATTCGAAAACATACCGGTATACTGTACATACAGGGTGCGTAAAAAAAACAACCCAGCAGATTTTTTGCTGTAGCAACCGCAAATCTGAACCGACGATTTGAATGAATCCTTTTTTAAATGAAAGATAAATAAATTCTTGAACGACTGGTGTAGCTCTTATTAAGATGCATTGCTTAGTTCCTGAGATAATTGCTTTCAAAATCAAAACAGAGATTTTGGCAGTGCACAACAGAGATTAAAACAACCCAGCAGTTTTTTTACTGTAGCAGCCGCAAATCTCAACCGATTTCAGTGAGTCCTATTTTATATGAAAGATAAATTAAGAGTCAGTCTCTGAACCGATCGAGTCTTGGCCCTTTGCCCTATTCAGACCCAAAATTGAAAGTTGGGCGTAGAGGGCTGAAAGTTGGAACACTAAATCATATTGACAAGTTATCAATGACCTGCAAAGAATTTCCAGATTCGACGCTCCACGCTCGAGATATGGCCTTCTAAAAATCGGCCCGCTTAACTATGGGACCAAAATTTCGATGTCGAATTTCTGACTTGCTGATCGGAATTTAGACCTAACAAACGGGGTTTTTGCGTAACTTTTTGAGTAGTTTAAGAATCTTTTACTAAATTTCATTTTTGGAAAAAAAATTTTTTTCGCCCCCTATCGGGGGGCATAACTCGTCTGGAACCCCCTAGACCGTTCTTTTTATTTCAGATTATTGTAGCGCTATATCTTAGCTACACGCCGGTGTAAAACATTACGGGCTGCCGGACGGCAAACACTGAAATATTTGCGTTCAAAAATTAAAAATGCCACATTTTGCATGTTTCACTGGGGTACCATAAATTTCCAACTCCATGTTTCAGCTTACTAATTGGAGTTGAATGCTAAAAATTGATGTCTAAGCTGTACTTTTAGAGTAGTTTAAAAACTTTCATTGAATTTCATTTTTGGAAAAAAAATTTTTTTTTCGTCACCCTATCGGGGGGCATAACTCGTCTGGAACCCCCCTAGACCGTTCTTTTTTTATTTCAGATTATTGTAGCGCTATATCTTAGCTACACGCCGGTGTAAAACATTACGGGCTACCGGACGGCAAACACTGAAATATTTGCGTTTAAAGATTAAAAATGCCACATTTTGCATGTTTCACTGTGCCCAAAATGTGGCATTTTTAATCTTTGAACGCAAATATTTCAGTGTTTGCCGTCCGGCAGCCCATATTGTTTTACACCGGCGTGTAGCGAAGATATAGCGCTACAATAATCTGAAATAAAAAGAACGGTCTAGGGGGGTTCCAGACGAGTTATGCCCCCCCGATAGGGGGGCGAATAAAAATTTTTTTTCCAAAAATGAAATTTAGTAAAAGATTCTTAAACTACTCTAAAAGTACAGCTTAGACATCAATTTTTAGCATTCAACTCCAATAAGTAAGCTGAAACATGGAGTTGGAAATTTATGTACCCCAGTGAAACATGCAAAATGTGGCATTTTTAATTTTTGAACGCAAATATTTCAGTGTTTGCCGTCCGGTAGCCCGTAATGTTTTACACCGGCGTGTAGCTAAGATATAGCGCTACAATAATCTGAAATAAAAAGAACGGTCTAGGGGGTTCCAGACGAGTTATGCCCCCCGATAGGGGGGGGGGCGAAAAAAAATTTTTTTCCAAAAATGAAATTCAATGAAAGTTTCTTAAACTACTCAAAAAGTACAGCTTAGACATCAATTTTTAGCATTCAACTCCAATTGGTAAGCTGGAACATGGAGTTGAAAATTTTTGGGCACAGTGAAACATGCAAAATGTGGCATTTTTAATTTTTGAACGCAAATATTTCAGTGTTTGCCGTCCGGTAGCCGGTAATGTTTTACACCGGCGTGTAGCTAAGATATAGCGCTACAATAATCTGAAATAAAAAGAACGGTCTAGGGGGGTTCCAGACGAGTTATGCCCCCCGATAGGGGGGCGAATAAAAATTTTTTTTCCAAAAATGAAATTTAGTAAAAGATTCTTAAACTACTCAAAAAGTTACGCAAAAACCCCGTTTGTTAGGTCTGAATTCCGATCAGCAAGTCAGAAATTCGATTTCGAAATTTTGGTCCCATAGTTAAGCGGGCCGATTTTTAGAAGGCCATATCTCGAGCGTGGAGCGTCGAATCTGGAAATTGTTTGCGGTGGTTACATAACCTATCAAGACGTATTAGTCCTCCAACTTTGAGCCCTCCACGCCAAAGTTTCATTTTTGGGTCTGAATACTGAAACTCGATCGGTTCAGAGACTGGCTCTTAATTCTTGAAAGTTTGGTTAAGCTTTTATTAAGATATGATGCTTGGTTCCTGAGGTATTTGCACTCAAAGTCAAAACAGATTTTTGCTATGAACAAGAGCGATTTTAATTATTCTGTTGCACTTCATAATAAAACCGATTCCTACTGCTCAGGGCTAACGCAACGAGGTTTTTCTGGTGCCACACATGCTTGGTTACTTCATTTGTAAAAGTCTTGTTGCCCCTCAGCAGTAGGAATCCGTTTTGTTGTGAAGTGCAACGGAATCGCTCTTGTTCACTGCCAAAATCTCTGTTTTGCGTTTGAAGGAAAATATCTCAGGAACTAAGCAAAAACTCTGCTGGGTTGTTTTTTTTGACACACCCTGTGGTATGTGGTATATACAGAACAGATTTGGTTAATAAAGAGCAGTGTGAAGTCTAAACCAAAACTATACTAGAGCTTTCTACTAACAAAGCAACTTTCTTGGGACAGACGGTAGGGCGAAAGGGGCCAATGAAATGATCCATCAAATTCGGTATTTTGGAAGATGATCGTGAATAAAATGAACTTCTGCATGTGCAAAAATATCTAGTTGCAATGAATACATTATGATCACAGGGGATTTTCGATAAAAATTGCGTTTAACTGGTTGAAAAATACCGAATCCCAAATACCTGGGTATTCCCCAAATAATCGGCATACCGGGTACGGGTATTTATTAAAATACCTGGAATCGGTAGGTATTTATTGAGTAGGTAGGTATTCCCAAAAATACCCAATTTTCGGTATTGTTCAGTATGAATGATACCCGATGCACAGCAGAACAATTGGTCAGTCTCAGTGAGCTTTAGAAAAGTCGATGTAACATTGTTTGTCATCTTCTGTATTTTATCTACCACTCACATGCATGGTTTTGCCAAACAACAAACAACAGTGTTTCTGTTTTTATCAGTCTTTCTAGTTCTAAGATCGTTCACAGACCCTTCGTACTTGTTTGAACCGCGATAAAAAGCCGCAGTAGCGGACACAAAATGTTTTGCTGGCTCTAAAACGTTTCTATGCACTGGACTGGAGTACATATAAGTTGGGTGTCCCTCCCCAAGCCTGATTTGATGGTGGGGAGGGAGTGTGTGGATGATGGTGGGCTGATGGGACTGGGGCAGGGATGGATATTTTTCCGAAAAAACCTCGGCCTGGTTTTTCAGTTTTTTTTCGGTTTTTTTTCGAAATCGCGGAAAAAACTCCAGCTCAAGTTCTCGGTATCCTAACGCTTTCTAGCGCCTTCTTCAGTCTCTCAGACCAGAAATTCACGTGTTAAAATCACGAAACAGGCATGCAACAGTGCCTGACAGGTCCCATCAATAGACGCTATATGCAAATTTTCTTACAGCAGTTTGCATGTTTTGTTTTATCATGCCAAATTTTGTCTTTTCTGTTGTTTTTTTTTACAATTTTGAGTCAGTATGGCCTATTATACTGTACATCGCAAAAGTCCATTTTTAATAGAAATATGACATAAATTAGCTATTTTTAGCTTGAGTTTTTTGCGCGATTTATGTTTTTTTCCGACCCTTAGGAAAAAAACCGATTTCTTTCCGAAAAAAACACCTCACATCCCTGGACTGGGGTAAGGTAGGATTCGCTTAAATGTGCGTGCGTGCAGTTTGATATAAAAAGAAGGGTTTAAAGCTTATTTCAACGAAAACGACGGTTAAGACATTCTAAATTGCTCCGCTCAAATCCTGGACACCTCACTCACTAGCTACAACAATACAGCTTACTTGCAAGCCTTATCTGTATTTTGCAAGAGAAAGTAGTATATCAGACTGTCATCATTCATATGGTCTCTGCAGCGATAACAATTGTTTTTGTCGAAATTGACGCACTCTTTGCACTTTCCAAGTTTGTACCCTCGACTCTCTAAAGACGTCTACAGTAGAGTGCTACTGGCAAAACTGACTTTTAGGAGTCCCTAACAAAAATTTCAATTTTATCTACCGTATTCAGTTCACTCCTAAGCCTAAGCCTAAGTCTAAGCCTAAGCCTAAGCCTAAGCCTAACCTAAGCCTAAGCAAGAAAGTGATTAAATAATATATAGTGGAGGGACCCCTAAAAGTACTGTTATTTTACTATAGTATAGTAAAACAAAAATTAGTAATACTAGTGGTATTTTACTAGTAGTAAAATAATAGTAAAAAGTAAAATTAACAGCCAATAGTAAAGTAAAAATTAAATTAAATTAACAAAGACCGTCAATAGTAAAATGAAAATTTTACTACTATTTTACTAGTTTTTGGTGAATTCCAACCAAATTCTTGATCAATTTTGCAATAAAAAAATGTGTGGGCGCACTTTTGCCAGTTGAACTTCACACTTTTTGTCTCTACACCTCTTGAGAACCGCATATCATGATTAAATCTAGCAACTATTTAGCACCAACATTAATTATTCATAAGAGCTTGGAATCATTGACGCAAAATTGCCCCTAACGACTAGTAAAATCGTAGTAAATTAGTAGAATTATTAGTAAAACAAAAATTAGTAAAATCGGAGCTGCTCGGTAGTAAAACAAAACTAAAAATTAAATTGAAGAGGTTAATTCGTAGTAAATTTAGTAAATAGTAAAATGAAAATCCACTAGTAAAATAACAGTAGCCGTACTACACACCAGTGTGGTGCACTTTTTATCTAGGTAACTAGGTAACTAGGTATACCTAGTATTACCTACAATGTAGTTATTATTCAGGAAAAGTACCTAGATTTACTTTACCTAGTTGCTGGTTACTCTATTTTACCTAGTTTTACTTTACCTAGTTTTAAATCCACATAACTAGGTACTTCTAGGTAAAACAAGTTTACCTAGTTTGACATTTTCAGTTTTACATGGCTTTTTCAGTTAGCAAACCTTCAAATTTCCGGTTTTCCCACAATTACAGTGGCCCAGAGAATGAATTTCTGACTTATTTGATCAATAAAATACAAATATTTACTTGAAATGTGTCAAATTTTGTAAATTTTTATTCCACTAACTTCATATTTGTTCTATTGAATCAAAAATAATATTTTGACTTGATTTCGAGCGTTTTAGGTTTACCTAGTATTACCTAGTTTTCCTGGGCTTTACCTAGTATTACTTTACCTAGTTTCTTAGCTGAGAACTTTACCTAGTATTACTTTACCTAGTTTTTTACGTGAGAACTTTACCTAGTATTACTTTACCTAGTTTTAAATTTTCAAAATGCACCACACTGCTACACACTGTATACGTTTCTAGAAAGAATTGGGAACCAAATCCAGCACTATGCCAAAGGTGTATCGGATTCAGCCGAAGCAAATGTAAGCGATGCAAGGACGACATAAACATTCACCAGATGACATTCACCTACACCAAGCAACATGAATTATATGCGGCTTGGCAAGTCATTATTTATTTAAATTAGGTCATTGAAAAATTACAGGACGGGGGGACGTTCATTGAATCATACGGTGGTAGTAAGTTTTCAGCGGACAGCAATACAGTCTGGCACTTAACCCATTCGAACTCACCCCTGAGGTGAACGCAATTTCTGTGTTCAGAGACCTGCGAACACGATCGCCTAGTTCACCGAAAACAAGGCCAACACAGAGGACCATACATGTACGAGGGGGTTTGGGGGTTACCCCCTAGCTGAAAAGGCCAAACCCCCTCACACCCCGCCCGAGACAGGTTAAGGGACCCCCGACCCAAAAATACAAGTACCAGTAGTGGCTCCAGTCCAGTACTAACAAACTGGCTCAGAAATCACAAATTTTTTACCTAAAATTCTTGAAAAGCCTTTGGAAACCGAATTTGCCTTTCCACCATACATGTAACAGGTCATCCGCCAAAGGGGGAGGGGGTTGGGGGTTCTGGCGCCGTCCGGGGGTCTGAGCCCAAAATTTGGGAGGGTGGTTGGGCACTAAAAAACGCTCAAAAATCGAAAAAATCGCTAATTTGGGCTGAAATACAGCTAAAAAGTGCTGTTTTACAGGCGATTTTGGCAATTTTTGTGTCTGAAATTGCAAAAAATCGCAAAAATTTGCTAACAAAATTACTTGCCAGAAAAATCGGAGGGGGGAGTCGGAAAAATCGTCTCGAGGGGGGTCCCTATCCGGGGGTTTGGTCTATATCGGGCGGGGATCAGACCCCCCAGACCCCCTGTTATATGTACGGTTTCCACTGCTGATATTTAAGAGAAATCGGTGCTTTAGCAAGCTGTTTTTGTCATTTTTTTGCTTGTTTTTAGCTGTAAAACGCTATTTGGCAGCTTAAAATAGTGATTTTAGGGTCCTTACTGAAAAATACGTGATAAAAACGCATTTCCAGGCGTTTTGGAGCTTTTTTTGAATTTGGGACCCCCTTTGGGCGAAACCCCCCTCGACCCCCCTCCTGAGGAAACCCCCTACCCCCTTCCCCCAGGTCGACCCGGAGCTGTTACATGTATGCAGAGGACCTAGTTAAGGTGTTCGCGAACATGTGTCCGAACAGCACCCAAACACCCCGAACACTGGACGAACACAACGCGAACACCAAACCAGGACAAAAAATGGGCGGGTCGAACACCCTTCGAACACCCCGAACGGATTCGTTGAACGTGTGTCAGTGGATCTTTCCGCCAAAAACAAAATTGATGCACAAAATGGAAAAATGGGCAAAAACAAGGCATTAGTTTGGTTGATTTTCCAATTTAACCATGCAGTGCACCTAGAAAACAAAATGAGACTGTTTGTTTTAAGACGTGCGAGCTCTGTGATGGGCAGCTTGGCTGAAACAACGATAAACAGTTTGTTTTCGGCGCTCGCAGCACCAACGCGCACAAACGCCGAAAACAATCAGCTTACCGAGCTCAAACTGCTCATCAATGCAGGTTACGGTATCTGGAGTGGCGTAGCTGATTTTTCATACACCACCCGTTACCCCCAGCCGGAAAACTGCTGGTGTTAATCTTGCTTTCCTGAGCTTTTTAAACCTCAGCCGAAGCCTGAACCTAAGCCTAAGCCTAAGCTTGAACTTAAAGGCGTATTCATACTCGTGTAGAAAAAGATCGTCAGGCGACTTTTTTGTTAAAAATTTTAGCGACGAAAGGACTTCGTAAACCGCCACGGCCCGAAAGGAAAACACGCGATGGCATTCTCAAACAATAAACGGAAAAATAAAAATAAATAAAACTAACCTTCTCTTCTCTTCTTGAACAATGTCTGTGAGAAGAGGCAAGCTAGCTGGATTGCTTCTTGTGAGAAAACAACGCAGAAAAATGATTTTATTGTGTATTGCGGCCTACCAAAGTCAGAACATTCCTCACAGACGATTCTATGTTCGGACGGTCAATGACATGAGAGTCGGCAAACTACCGGAGATTATCACAAGCTTGCGCAAGATCTGCAGTCTATGGATTCAGACCGTTTCTGGGAAGAGTGCTGCTGATGTCAGCGCAGTAACCGGGTTAGTATGGGATTGCCGCTCACTCAAGTGCGTGACAACGACGGCTCGGAGCCTCAAAGCACCCGCTTCCTCACCATCAAAAAGGTCTGTCGAGACCACCGAGGAAAACCGAAACAGCCGGCCATTCAGCGCTACTCTATCCAGTTGTCGAGACAAGAGGCAAACGTGGCAGCCATCAATGCCAAAATTCAAGACCAGATTGGACCAGAGTACGTGGTTTGCGACAAAGAAGGAATTCCGATCGCTGGCTGCTTGGAGTTCAGAGGTACAATTTTCTGTATAACACCAGAACCATGCAAGTAACACGTAACTGCCCAAGTCGGCGCCAGACCCCCACCCCCGTCCCCATTCGGTGGATGATCTCTTACATGTATGATCAGAACTCGACTATCTCGTATAAATCTGACAAGAGCAGAAACCGGGTGACAAATGGCGCACCATCTGTTTCTTTGTTACTGGACTGCTGTTGGCCGCCCCTGTGATGTAATTAGGGCTGTTGGTACTGTTGCTATGGGTATTCGAATCTGAATTGGGTATGGGTATGGGTAGGTATTTTTTAAAATACCCATACCCGGGTATGGGTATGGGGTAGGTATTTTAAAAATACCTGGGTATCGGGTATAAATCGGGTATTTTTCACTAAAATGGCCAAATTCCGTAAAAATGCCAAATTTCAATTGGTTTTACAAAAATAGATTTAAACTGCTTTTTTGGACAACTATTATGTGCTGATAGTCTAATGTAGTAGTAACTGTTACAGTTTTACAGTTACTAGAACACTTGTGAATTTTCGAATACTTTTGTAGATTAACATTGGCAGACCTTTCCCTTGACAAAAAGTGAGAAGACCGATTTTCAGAAAGGGTGGTGTGTAAAGCCCTGACAGGACCATGTGGCGGCGAGATGTTCTTACGGCTATCAAATTTTTCTCTGACCAGACACTAAATTCCCTGACTTTTCCCTGATTCTCTGACTTTTCCATGACTCCCCTGACTCTCCAGGTCCCGCACGAACCCTGATTTATCCTCAAAGGGAGCGCCAAAATGGAAGTCCGATTTGTATTGGAAGTAAACGAGAGGCAAGAAGCTTACTGTATGCACAGAAAAGTTTTTTATGTAATGTACGTACTGTAGGTACATTGTAAAACTTCAGCTTCAGTCAAATACCATGTTTTATGCATGTCATGTATACAGTATGTACCGTGAATTTTGCAGTGAGAGATTGAGGTGCATAAGAACCCAGGGCGTTCCTTTTTGAGCCCGCTAACGTTTTTCAGTAAGATGTTTTCATAATGTTTTATGCATAAAATTAAAAAAAGCCAAAATGCTTAATTATACAATTCTTCAAACAAATTAGATAGATAACCAACCATTCCGAAACAGTAAAGTGACTGTATGATGCATAGCAAAAACTGTATTTCTATTTCTAAACACTTCCTTGAGAGAATTTGTGCAGAGTTTTGACAGAAATTAACGTGTATTTGCGCGAGTTTTTCTAAAAAATACCCATTCGAATACCCGGTGTTTTTCAAAAAATCGGGTATACCCGGGTATGGGTATTTCAAAAAGTACCCGGGTATGGGTATACCCAATTTCAGGTAATTTTGCCGAAAAATACCCAGTTCCGGGCATACATGGGCCGGAAAAATGGGTTGGGGGTAGTCAAAATCCGAAAATTTGGGGGTGGGCCTACCGGTTTGGGGGGGGTCGCCGCGATTTTGGTGGGTGGGGTCAGGAACAAAAGTCGGCTTCAGGTGGGTGGGTGGGGTCGTTTGGGGGGGGTCGAGCCCAAGTTGGGGGGTGGGCAAACCCCCCCAGACCCCCCCCGCGGCCCATGTATGGTTCCGGGTATGGGTATGGGTATGGGTATACCCGATCAACAGTAGCTGTTGGTCAGTCAGCCACTCTTGCAAATGTCAAAAATTACTGGCCCTCGCATACTACTGTATACTGTGCAAAAGAGCGTTCCCATACAGTCACTGCTGCAACTGTCCATACCATACCTTGTATGGTATCGGTTTCATACATGTTATAGGTCATCTGCCGAACGGGTAGAAGGGTTGGGGTCTGGAACCGAAATTCTGGGGGAGGGGTTGGGTACTAAAATCGCTTAAAACCGCAAAAATCACAATTTTGGGCTAAAAGTCGAAAAAAATCGCTAATTAAGGATCAAACACAGCTAAAATCGTCTGTTTTACAGGCGATTTTAGCAATTTTACGGCCTCAAATTGTAAAATTGTTAAAAAATAAGAAGGGTTTCAAACCCCCTAGAATCCGGCTGGCGGATTTTCCCGTAAAATCGGGCCTGTGGGAATCCCCCTTTCCCCCAACTGCATGTACGTATGGTACCGACGTCATATGGTGCCGGTACCTAGGAGTGTTAGTGTTGTTAGGCATTTTTTTGAAGGCCCATTTCGAAAATTTTTTATTTTATTCACAGTTTGGAAATTTTGGGGAAAATCGCTGAATTTAGCCTTATACATTAGCAGTGCAGTTCTATCAATTTCTTGCCTATTCTAAGCCTAAAAATAGGTTTTGAAGGGCAGCAGCCACTCTGTGAGCAATGCTGCAGGTAGAATGTCGACTCTCAGGCTGTAGCACTATGTTTGAACCAAAGTATCAGCTTTTGTATTTAAAGTTGCTTCTGATGCATCCTTGCATCTCCTACAAGCTATATTTCATGCTAGGAAAAAAATGTTGAAAAAAAATTTCGAAATGAAAAATTTTCATAAAAAAAGCTTTTTTTGGCTTTCAAAAAAATTTTTTTTACAACTCTACCTAGGGTAGTGATACCATATATGGTACCGGCACCATGGTACCCCACGTTCGGCGACTGTGGTGGTACCATATCGTACCACCCCCGAGCGTGGGTGTTCTATGGCGCCGGTACCATAACGGCGTTAAGTGTCTGACTGTATAAGAAGCGGACCTGCCCTTTTTTGTAAGCATAAAATTTATAATATAATTGATACGATATAAGGGAAGGAAGGGTAGCATGTATTCCTACAGTAAACTTATTTTGTTCTGACCGACCAGAGGGACTGGTTTTTAATCTGGTTTATAAGATCCAAACTATCGCAGCCACAACGCTACGCTCTAGCACGTGCCTAACTTTTTCATCTTTCTTTCTATAAACACTGTTTCTACTTCAGGGTTATTTTCCAAGTGCGGAAAACTTGTTGTCGCCTGAAGATATCGCAATTGCCCAAGAAGAACGGTTTTAGCTGCCTTACGAAAACCGTTATACGAACTCTGGGATCCAAACAAGACTTGTGCATGCCCGGTACAGTTTTGTGATCAGTCGATATCGTACTTCAGAAAATACCTGATGCCCTACATCTGGTCAGGGTTCCTACTTAATTGCTGTCGGTGTTCTGTTGCTGTGCTGTGCTGCACTTCTATGTAAGGTGAAATTTGTGTTTGTTGACCTTGCTTTTACTAGTGACCGACCGCTAGAGACCTGCACGGGCCGACTTTTTGGCGGCCCGGCCCGGATTTTTAAATTTTTAGATGAGTCCTGAAAATGAGCCTGAAAATTGCTGCCGACCCAACTTTGAGGGTGTGTAGTGCATACAACTTCTAGCATGTACGGACGAATATTTTAGTAAAGTCGCCAACAATGGTAGGCCCGGCCCGGCTCTAACCTTCACTCGACCCGGCCCGGGCCGACAAATGCAGGTCTCTACCGACCGCCCAGCAGTGTGGTAATAGTCAGTAAGTATTAGAGTGAGTGAGTGCATTGTGTAACAACCGTTAGACCATTTTTAACACCGTGATGATTTTTCTACCAACTATAGGATTTTCGCTTATGTGTAATAAAGCTTTTATACCTTCTGTCTGTCTGCAGTTTTGTCTTTGCCCTTTTATTTTGTTATCGGCTTCGCAGCATACACAAACTGCCAGTTCGGTTTGACTGGCCCATTGTTCTTTTGTTCCGGTTGTTGCGTTTCATGTGGTGAATAGATTTTTGATTACGTACAGTTATTAAACCTCGTGAATGGAACATCGGACCGTGCAACCATTTATCTTGCTTTAGCGAGTTGTTCCATTTATCGAGGTTCAGCTGAAAAAGGGCAACAACCAACTCGACTATGTGCTGAATAAGTGCAGCTACTGAAAGGCACAAGAATACAGTTTCTGTTCTGAGTGCTAACTTTGAATTTAGTAACGCACATTGTCAAGAAGCTTAAAGGTCGGTTTATACTTCATTTTTCAGTAGACAATAGACAAATAGACAAAATTCGCATAGACAAATAGACAGTAGACAAATGACACGTTTGTCTGTCTGTGTAGACACTAAAAAAAAAGAAGAAAAATCAAAGAATAAAAAAATGTCGCATCTTGTTGTTGCTGAAAAAGAAAGTGTATTTGAACCAAAGACGCAAATGAAGATGGGCAGTTCATTCGCTGCATCAAAATCGAAACTGAGAAGGATTTTTTACGGTTGTGTAAATCCGATACGCGTAATCGACCCATAGATGCACCACACCTACTTCCGGATGTCTCAAGATTGTCTCAAGGTTCCAGTGCTACAACTACACAGATTCGGGAAATCTTTGCGGACTACATTGTTCAGGAAGGCATTTTTGAGTGGCAAGAAACGGCGATTCAGAAAGGATTCCTCTGCCCAACTGTCATTAGCTGATTGGCTGTGTTCGTAGATGTACATACATTGTACATAAATAGAATGCTTTATCAGCTATACACACCTAGCAATTCAGTGCTTACTTTATGAAAAACAAGTCCACTTTATCCACTTTTGCATCATATACATTCATAGATCTTGCGTTTCAGCTGCAGCTGTTTGTCCGAGGGCAGCTCTCATAACTCGTGGGCAATGAATCTTCCGTATAAGGCCCACTTGTCCTCATCATTCAAACGACTTAGCTCAGCGTGAATAGCAGCGTTGAGCTGAGCCTCAGTAGACATGGAACTGTGAGAGCGCTTAGTGCTGCTTTTTCTGAGAACTGGCTGGCTTCCGGCATGCGGCGGAGTGGGGTACTGTTGACGAAGCTGTAGGCTGGGGACCTCTACTCCTCTACTCTTGATCTACTACCAGTTCCGGCTCCACATTTTCTGTTAGTAACACTTCTGCGTCATCTTGTTGTAGAATCGCAGAGTCGCTAGCCTGTTCCTCTTCAAGACCCATGTTGTCATCATACATGTAACAGCACTGGGCCGACCTGTGGGGGCGGGGGGAGGGGGGTTTCTTCCGGTGGGGGGTCGAGGGGGCGTGTCGCCCAGACGGGGGTCCCGAATTTCAAAAGCTCCAAAACGCCTGGAAATGCGTTTTTAGCACGTTTTTATCAGTAAGGACGCTTTTATTAGTAAGGACGACAAAAAGGGCTTCCAAAAACCCCGATTTCTCTTCAATATCAGCAATGGAAACGCCAAATTCGGTTCAAAAAAGGCTTTTCAACGTGAATTTTAGGCTAAAAATTTATGATTTCTGAGTCCGTTTGTTAGTACTGGGAGCCACTACTAGTACTTGTGTTTTTGGGTCGGGAGCAGTGTTGTGCCGGTTGAATTTAGTTAGTTATTTAGTTAGCCACTTCTTTCCAGGCATTCTCCTTCGTCCTCAAATCGCGATAGCCAACCAACGAGATATTCCACAAGATTTCACGCTTTTGCACTTCGATGATTAATAATTTTTTGAATTCATCAGTCGCCATCGTCAAAGAATCATGAATAATACACAATAGACACAAGAGTAGACAAATGTCTTTAGGATTTTTTCTAAAGACAAATGACAGTAGACATAGACAAAAATGTTGTCTGTATAGACAGACAAAATAGACAAAAGTATAAACAGAAAAATGTCTACTTTGTCTATTTTGTCTAGGTAGACAGCGAGGACATGTCTACTAGACGAAGTATAAACCGACCTTAAGAGAAAGTGTGGAATAGGGTGTACAAGCCTCATAGGCATCTATCTACATAACAGTTGCAACAAGACAGCTCCTATTTAAACTCCGAATTTTGCTATCAAAAAATTATAAAGTCGTAAAGCAGCTGTAATGAATGACTGACTTCTTCGTTGTTCCATTTAGCGAGTTGTTCCATTTTACGAGGGTACCATTTGCGAGGTTTGACTGTACTTTATTTCCCGCTTTTTGGCTAAATCTAACGCGACTCTGTTAGAAGGAAAACGGAAGCACGGAAGCCTAAATTGTTGAGACAATTGCTTTGAGGAAATCACGCCTTTAAGGAGCTGCTGTGCTTGCTTGCTTGCGTTGTGGCATAATTTTCTGCTGCCGTGTAGCACTAAAGAGAGAAATATTATAGACTATGTCAACATTATACCAATAGCAATTGCAGGTAGGTACCGTTGAATCATGATTGTGAGCGTTGATGATAGCGAGCACCGCCGCCCTTCATTACCAGTTTTAACGCAACTGGAATAATCTCAGCAGAATAGAACCGCAGGACCCGTTGGTTGAGGAAGGAAAGAATGTACATCCCGAGTTTAAAAAGACATTCAGACTGACTCGGTTCCTTCAAAATTCACAAACCACCTTGATTCCTGAAATTTGAAGATTGAACTACGTACATACGTCCGTACATACGTACTAAAGAATAGGAGCATGAAAACCAATTCGCAATTACGACAGTCCCCAAGTGAATGGTGTATGATACCGGCTGAATACATCGTTGTTTTCTGGTCAATGCTTCCACTATTTTAGTAGGGAAGTTACTCAATTTCTAATTATATAATAAAAGAATAATATTAGCCACTGTCTGTATGCAAATGTATGTACTGAAATGATGTACAGTAGGTGATAATTATAACATAATCCAGTCGCGTATCCAGGGTGTGTAGGGTGGTTACACCCCCTTTGCGGCGGAGTTAGGAAGAAAAACTCTGTCAAAAATAAGAGAAACAAATTGGTTATGTACTAAAAGTGTTTATTTTTTATATGTCACCATTTTTTTGAGAATTTTCCATGAATGGTTGTTATAAGCTAAACTGGTCAGAATTCTTTGTTTGTTTTGTTGCTCAGAAACGGTAAAGAGACGTGTTGTTCTTAGAGTTGGGCACGTAGAATTAAATTTCCGTTCCCATCTCCTACTCACACTGTACTATTGGCAGTGGCTCCGCTGCTACTGTGATCAGTGCTCATAGAGTTGGGCACGCATGTAAATTAAAAAAAAAAAAAAATTTTATTTCCGTTCCCATCTCTGGTTGTTCTGTATATCTGCATTGTTAAACTTTTAGTAAATTAGAAATAAAGAGAAAACTCTGAACAGAAGAGCTCTGACATGGTATACAGTCACAAAATATGCAGAATTTATCGCTTAAAAGCTAACTGTTTAGTTATTTAAACTATTTGGTATTATTTGGTATAATACCAAATACCAAATAATCTAAAATACCCTAGAAAATGCCAAACTAATACCGAATAATACCAAATAATACCGGATACCATTTGCATCCCTAATTAACACCAGCAGTTTTCCGGCTGGGAGTAACGGGTGGTGTATGAAAAATCGAGCTACGCCACTCCAGATACCGTAACCTGCATTGATGAGCAGTTTGAGATCGGTAAGCTGATTGTTTTCGGCGTTTGTGCGCGTTGGTGCTGCGAGCGCCGAAAACAAACAGTTTATCGTTGTTTCAGCCAAGCTGCGCATCAGAAAGCTCGCACGTCTTAAAACAAACAGTCTAATTTTGTTTTCTAGGTGCACTGCATGGTTAAATTGCAAAATCAACCAAACTAATGCCTTGTTTTTTCCCATTTTTCAATTTTGTGCATCAATTTTGTTTTTTGAGGAAAGATCCACTGACACTCCTGCCCTATTATCGGCCTGCGACGACATACACAAACACCAACGTCAGTACTACGTAACAAAACAAAACCACCAATCTAAATCAGCAACAACGATGCTCTTTGCTGCACTACAGTACCGTTCCGCCAGTTTTACATTAGACATTAAGTCTTCGACAATCAATTTCCATCACCACAGTCGGGTATCGCAGGTCAATATAATTATTTCCTCTCTTAGAAACACCTTCAGAGGAACCCTACTCCATATATAGCGAATTTTGAAAACACGAATTCATCGATGTCCGCACGAAATCGATCAGTCACCCGCACACTTGCTCGTGATTCGCAGCCGGAGTATATAACGTGAACTTCCCCCGAAAGTCAACTTACGTACTTAACTGCAGTATAAGCTGCGGGTAAAAGAGCTAATCTCACCGATCCGGCAAAAATTTCATGAGTATAAACTATACCATGTACGATAACAATCGGCGTATATTTGAAGAAAAGCACCCCCTAGAAGGCTCGCTGGAGTTGAAGCTTGCGTTTGCTAACCGCCAAACTAACTATAATACTTGCGCCGATCCAAGCAAAAATTTTGCATAGAACATAACTAAAACAAAGGTTCCAAATCACCGTAGTAAACGTTTATTCGAAGTTTAAATGGAAACTTCTAGAGCCAGTGAACAGCATTCTGAGGGACTTAGAAGTGTTGTACTAATGTATTTCCAACAACAGAACCGAAAATATACATTGTTCCGTACTTTGTAAACCCGCAACCGCCGAGTTTCCAAAAGTTTCGATTTTAACCCCAAAACGGACCTTGCCCGCACGGGACCAATCACTGCCCCCTTTTTTCAGAACCGCGTCGCAGCGTGCGGCCGCCGCCGCTGCTCCCTCCTTGCCGCCCTGTTTTGCTGGCTGTACGGGTCTGCCTGTGCTGCACCTTTCTTTGTTCTATTTCTGCTCACTTCCACCGTCAAGGTAAAACGATTGTTTCTGTTCCTTTGTTTGGTTGTTTGAGAACTTCCCCTTCCACTTGTAGCAAGCGCTGTTGTGACATTTCCAATATTCTGCGGGAATGCTTAGTAAACAGATGAACTCGTTCCAATTTATAGGCCGACGTCAGCTCTGATAGGACTTCGGAAATCGGTTTCAGAATTTTAGTTTTGATTTTAAATTGCTTTCTTCGAAGAGACTTGTACCGCTGAATACATGACCATGCAGACGAGTTCGTGGTTTTTAATTTTAAGATGCTATCAAAGCCCGACAACTGGAAGATTCACCGCAGCAACAAATGCAATTCCGAAAATGACCAAAATCACAGTGGATCAAGGTACATGGAATTAAGCGATCAGAGAATATTCTCTTGCATTCTCATGAATTTGCATGTCATCCCTTCGTAGCAAGAAAAGCACAATTGACACGAAGTGCCGCCGAGACCAAAAGATCGGATGGAAAAAACCTAAACTTCCCCCCTGCGTTTTATACTCTGAAAGTCCTCGCTACAAGTCTTTTATTCAATAAAGAAAATTGCGTGGCCATTAGAAGAAAAACAAAAAAAGTGTAAAAAATTGGACTGAGATTTAAGAGGAAGGATAAGGAATTCAAAAAGTTTTTTGGAATTTCAGGCGTAATCGACTTGCCGTGTAAAAAGCGTGAGAGCATGAGCAGCAAACAAAGCGAAGAAAAATCCGTTGAAGAAGTCACGGGCAATTAACCATATGCAACTGCGGGGTGGTTTAAACTTGCCGCCGCACGCTGCGGCGCGGTTCAGAAAAAAGGGGCCAGCGTTTTGATACGTCCCGTTCCGGGGGATAG
>JASANB010007232.1:0-21500 GCA_030248155.1 Sabatieria punctata | reverse complement strand
AATGTACTAGCACCGTACACATGGCTATTGCGGTGGTGCACACAATTTCCGGCCGAGCTAGGACAAAATCGCCGGAAGTAAGAAACACGACTGAATTACGAAGTATGTACCAAAACTGTTAATTTATGCTAAGTTTACGCCTGAAACGGCTTCTAAATGCTTTCTGAAAGGCTAATTTTTCAAAATTTTCTCGCCCTGCTTGGGCAGCGGCTCAACCAGCCTCTTAAAAATTTTAATTGCAGTGCCAAAAATCTTGTGTACACAATTAGAATGCACCTGTCCACTGAAATGAATTTTTTTGGCCCGCTACGCAAGTATTGGGTATTGGGATATTGGGGGTCTCAGGTATTGGTATTGGGTATTGGGGTATTGGGTTTTTTAGGTATTGTTCGCACTCTACCCACAAGATAATAGTAAAGTAAGCATTCAGACAGTCAAGTCACACTGATCTGGAGCTGAATCGCGCACCCGGTGCCGGTTTTTGTTTTGGAAAACGCTCCGGAATGTCTGTTTCCAAAAACCACTGGATACACATCAGTATAGACTACGCAATGGAGGCCTCTTTTCAAAACAAAAACCGGCACCACCGGGTGCGCGATCTAGCTGCACGTTGCACACCGTATGTAAATAATAACAGGCGGAAACAGGCTAAATATCCGATAGAATAAATAGTGTCAGTAATGGTAAGTTTGGACACCCCAAACTCTACTAATGCGGCCAGGCAGCGGCCAAAGGGACGTGCCCGCCGCGCTGGTCACTGGCCGATGGACTAGCCGGCACACTGCCGCCACCTCCTTTGTTTTGGCTGGCGGCTCAAGGGAAGGATTTGGGCTATTACAAGGACAAGGTCAATTAACCAAGTCAATTACTAATTGAACAGACCGACACTATCCTAGCTGGGTGGTAAAAACTGCCATAAGCACCTAAGCGAAATCTTAAACAAAGAAAAAACACTGCCTTCGCCGGCACCTACAAAACTTTGCCCCTATACGCATCAATTGTCGAAAAAAAGCTTACAGCATCCTGGGGAATACTGACCAACAACAGGTCGCCGGAGCGAGGATTAGGAAACTGCTGGATGCTGCACTACAGCAAAAAACATTACGCCGCGTACACGAGAGGCCCAACTGAAAGATGGAAAGACGGTTTTCCTTCAGATTGCCACGATTTCAACTATTCTTGCTTTTATGCTTCATCCATATGCTCTCTGCATATTGACACATCTCTTCTATCCGAGTTCGATTCGTCACGCCGAAATACAAGAATCGGCCGATTCAGTTGTGGAAGTCAGGTAAACTGATAATTTTCCTACATATTGCAACGATTTCAACTCTTGCAGCTGTGGTACTTCTTTGATTCGTCCTAAGTAAACACTCACATATGTTCTGGCCAACTCCGATTCGGTGGGCCGAAGTACCATTCCGAGCAACGGACGATTCGGTTGTGAAAATCAACGAAAGTGACGATTTTCCTTTAGATTGCCTACCCTGCTTCGATACACTCCGCCGTGTATTTTTCAGGGTGTTTTTTGTGTCCTGCGTTTTTCGGGGTGCTCAATTTGCCTTCCCTAAAATTTGCCCCCCTAAAATGTTTGCCTCCCAGAATGTCTCTGAAATGTTTTTTTATGTCCCTGAAATTTTAGGCGCCCTTTATTTTTCAGTGTGCTTTATTCGTCTTCTTTTAAAATTTGTACACTCTAAAATTTGTTCCGCTTTAAATTTGTCCCCTCCTAAAATTATTAGCACCCGAAATTTTTTTGCCCCTTGAATTTTATCGCTCTCAGTATCTTTCGGGGTGGTTTTGTGCTCCCCTCAAATATTTACAGTTAAAATTGTTTCTGCCCCTGGAAATTTTGCGTTCCGAAATTCTTTGCGGTGCTTTCTTTAATTTCTTTCTCTAATTTTAGTTGAAAAGAATTTTACGAGGAACAAAAAGAACCCAAAAAACACAGAGAGCAAAAGATTTCAGATAGAAAAAAATTTAAGGGGGTAAGAATTTTAGGGTGGTACAAATGTTATGGAAAAAAATGAAAAACTCTAGAAATACAGGGAGCAAAAGTCACCCTAAAAATTACAGGACAATGTGCATCGAAGAAATATGGTCAATCTTAAGAAAAGTCGTCAGTTTCACTGATCGATCCCACAATCGAATCGGCCGATTCTCAGGATAATACTTCGGCTTCGCGAATGGGAGTTCGCTAGAAGACATATGAGTGGATGTTCAGGTCATATCGAATACCAGTGCTGCAAGAGTTGAAATTTATTATGTAGGAAAATCGTCAGTTTCATTGATTTCCACAACTCAAGCGGCCGATTCTTGGGATAGTATTTCGGCATGGCGAATCGGAGTTGGTCAGAAGAGATGTGAGTAAAAGCCCAGAGCGTAGCGAAGAAGTATGGCAGCCAGTAAAGTCGAAATACGTCGTTGCTATTTGCTCTAGACGATTAACGACACCTCATTTGAAGGGTAGGGCATTAGTAGCCGTTTAGAGGCCCAGCCCGCTCTGTGTTTCAGTCGGTTTGTTGGGCGTTTATTTGATTTATTAATCAATAAACTCCTTTCTTTCATTTCTTTCAAAAGCAAAATCGTCAGCTTCACCTTCTTTCTTGTGCAACCGAATCGGCGAATTCTCGGGGTAACTGGCGCGACGAATTGAAATTGCATAGAAAAGATGCAGAAAGCATATGGAAAACGTATGGCAGCTAGAAAACTGGAAATCGAGGTAATCTGAAGGAAAATCGGCAGTTTAGCCATTTTTTCGCTTTGGCCTTTCGTATGCACGACGACAATAGTGAGTTATCCAGTAGTTTCGTTATCCTTGGCTGGGAAACGTAAAATGCGGCGGCCCGGAAGATAGAAGGAATCTGTGAAAAGTACCACCAGCTGCTGCTGTACAGTACGTGCTTAAACTTAATTACTGAGAGTTGAAAAATCAGACCGTTTGCAGACTTTAATGCTAGTTTCCTTGATTAGCTCATGGACTAAACAAAGAAGAGAGGAACCATAGGCTCACTGTGCTCTGTATCAAGTCTGGAACCGCATTTATGCCCATTTGTCGTCCCTTCCCCCATGTACCCACCAGCGTTGATAAACTTTTACTGCAGAAAAGTGGTCTTGATGGCCAAGTCGATCCGATGCCAACCGTTGTTGACCCGTCTGAAACTGTACACGTTCTTATCGCTGAACGCCGGAACGCGAGTTGTTCATTTGACAAGCTTCTTGTCCGACTGCGTTATTATACAGGGTGATTCACATATCCCGTGGAGTTTCACGAGATCGAACGCGCAAGACAGAGTGATTTACCTAGAACGAGGCCCGGCAGGAGGACTGTTGATGAGCACCGCCAACTAACACAAGAACGGCACACCCAACTCTAACCGTCTCTCTGCTTCTACTGACTCATTGCTCGAACGATCCACTTGTTTCATTTGATTCAATGAACTCTAGGATAAGAAAGGTGTCACTCTCAGAGTTGTACAGAGATGTACTATAAATAAACGTGCAGTACATTTCTCCCAGTCGCGGTCGTCTCGTCTCGTACACGTGCATATATGATACATAGTGGAAAACCTAGACTTCTCATGAAAGCGGGCTACGTACAGTATCAGGCCCACCTTGACCTATACGAAGAAAATAAACAGCATAAACATTGCTTATTAAAAACGAGCTCTTAAACTAGACGAATCAATGTTGATGTAGACACATCCAGTCAGTCCAGCCCACTCCACCCAAAGTCACACTCATACTGTCCAATTGCCCGAATTAACCACACGACTGACCCAATACCAGCTCGTGGTCAAAAATTTTATACCTGAGGTGTTTGTTGACTGATCATAATTTATTGCAGACTGCACAACTGAAAGGGAATATCCAGAAAATCCAAACCTGCTGCTGCTGCTGAAATTCTGCTGTTTTCAAGATTTTATCGATTCCAATAAGAAAATGTTTTTGCTTTCGAATGTATTATAGGCTATGAACATCCTCGATGTTTGACCATGGCTGTTGGGTCGGTTTTTTTTGAGGGGCTCGGAAAAAACTCAAGCAAGTTTTTAAAGGAAATAGGCATAATAACTGGACAAATTCGCTTCAAATGCTTTGAATTTGCGTTAGAAGGTTTTTGCTAAACTGGTTTTTGCTAAGCTAAGCAAAACTAAGCTGTTTTTTCCAAAATATACCGGTACCATTTTCAGGCAACTTTTATTGTTGTATTTTTGGTGTTTTAAATCAAATTACTACTCTAAAACATGAAATTAGTGCATTTGGTAATAAAATTCACGCTATTTCTTTAATTCTGCAATAAAAAGTGATTGTCAAAAATTTTCCGTCATCTCGAAAAATAACTTTTGGAAACAAACCGAAAAAAACAGAAACATGCGAAGAAACCGGCTTCAGTTTTTTTCCATGAAAACAAACAGCCCTTTGTTTGACAGTGCTTAAACAACGACAGCATAACTTTCTACGGGCAAGTATGATTGAGCACGCATAAATTGGTGGCATGTTGAATGTTGCAGTTCATTTTGTATAGAATGTACGTTTATCGTTCTCTCGGTATCAATCTGGTTTTGTCGGGTCGCCAATTTGCATATTTTTTAACTAACAGTTTTCATGTGCAATAAAATCTTTGCAATAAATCAACGTGGTCGCTCTAGTCTCAGCCATTTTCTGCCCCTGTTTAGCACGTCGTACAAGTATACGTTTCAGATGGCGTTGTCCATTCTGTATGAGCAATACACTGAAAACAAACAGCATAAACAGAAACACTAACACTACTTTGTAAAAAACGAAACCTTCAAGTCCACAAATCAATGCTCCAGTCCATTCCACCCAAAAGATTCCTCGAAAATATAGAAGTCCGCCCAGCTCTGTTATAATCCTATAAAGTCCGTTCAAAAAATAAGCGACCTGGCAGCTTTTTTTGAAAATAAAACTTTTTAGGAGGCTTCGGAGCGACTTGGGCCTCATGGCCAAAGTTGTAGACAAGGTCGAACTCCGATCTGGGGTGGACCTTTTGAATCTGCGCTATGTTTACTCTGAACACTAATTTACGCAACAGAAAAAGTGAGCTTTTCCCTAATTGCGATGAAAATGAGATGACTACAGAATTCGACTCTAGAGTCTTTGGCGACTTCAATCATGCTTTTATGCCTGACTGTTTTATGAATTCATGCTTTTATTTGAAATATTAGGTTTCAGTTTCGGTCTTGCTGAATTCACTGTGTAGATTGACAGGAATTTTGAATAGACAGGATTTTACTCTTGCTATGTATAGTAGATGGAGATAAGTGGTTGTGCATTTAACGTTCAAAAGTTTCAGCATGATTTTATCACATGTATCGTTTAAATAGTACCTCCAGTTTACAAAGCCTACGGAGAGTATCGAATCTGTTTGGTCTGGCTTTCGTTTCATTTCGCCTAATAGAGTGACTCATTCGATCAGGAAGATTTCATGTCGATGAGGTATTTGTTTGGTCAGTGCCAAATGCAACGTGCGTAACGAGCGGTGTGCAGTACTGCCGAGAGCGTATGTGCGAACCAACCCGACGCACTGTGTCCTGTCTCGCGCGGCCGTTTCACTGTGTGTCGAGCATTGAACGTGTCTGGTTGGGCCAATCGATTGGTGCAGAGCGGCGGCCGACCGCCTGTTCTTTATGACACGCTGACCTCCCGGCCGTACGTACGCCACCACAGGAGAGGTTGTTGCCTCTGGGTGCCTGGTTAACTCCCTTCCCTTGCTCAGTCGCTCTGGATTCAGCTGTCATCTGGCTCCTACACAGCCATTTTAGAACGGCTGACGCTTATTTGCGATCGAACGCTCCCACTGGCCGCTCAGCCGTGTGTTCTGTGTGACGTGTGCTGCCCGCCTGGCCGTGCTAACGCCTTGCTCTGCCTGTGCTCTGTAGTCTGAATTCTCTGCGCTGCCTAAGACCATCCTGAAAACGTTCGTTAGACTTTCGTCAAATGCCTTTTCGTACTACTCACGCGACAATGCGTATTTCAGACGAACCAGTCGGGCAGTCAGTGTTTATTGGAAGACGTAAAGCTGGATCCGAATAACGTGGCCGATGCCCACCCTGCCCAGCAGGATGTGGTCTCTGGTGGAATGGCTGTTGTGGGCAGTGTTTCTTCTGCCAACCGCGCCCCCTCCCCGTCGAGCATGCCCGGCTCGTCGGACACGCAGATGCCGGTGGCAGAGAACTGGTGCTACACCCAAGTCAAAGTGATAAAGTTCTCCTACATGTGGACCATAACCAACTTCAGTTTCTGTCGCGAGGAGATGGGTGAGGTGCTAAAGAGCAGTACGTTCTCGGCCGGCGCCAACGACAAACTGAAGTGGTGTTTGCGGATTAATCCTAAAGGACTTGACGAAGAAAGCAAGGATTACTTGTCACTCTATTTATTGCTAGTCCAGTGCAACAAAAGCGAAGTGCGTGCCAAGTTCAAGTTTTCGATCTTGAACGCCAAACGCGAAGAAACCAAAGCTATGGGTAAGATCGATTGTGTCGGTTAACTGGTTCTTAATGACTGAACTCTTTTCAGAGAGCCAACGCGCCTATCGTTTCGTGCAAGGAAAAGACTGGGGCTTCAAGAAATTTATTCGCCGTGACTTTCTGCTCGACGACAGCAACGGCTTACTGCCGGAAGACAAACTGACCATCTTCTGCGAAGTGAGCGTGGTGGCCGACACGGTCAACATCACCGGTCAGTCGAACCTGAGTCAGTTGCGAGTGCCGGAGTGTCGTCTGAGCGACGATCTGGGCCAGCTATTCGAGCAGCAGACATTCAGTGACTGCGTACTGTCGGTGGCCGACAAGCCGTTCAGGGTGCACAAGGCGCTGCTGGCCGCTCGCTCGCCGGTCTTCGCCGCCATGTTCGAGCACGAAATGCAGGAGTCGCGCGAGGACCGTGTCAACATTCCCGATGTCGACTACGATGTGATGAAGGAGATGCTGCGCTTCATGTACACCGGCTCGGCGCCCAGTCTCGAGCGCATGGCCGACGAACTGTTGGCAGCGGCCGACAAGTACCAGTTGGAGCGGCTGAAGGTTATGTGTGAGCAGGCGTTGTGCCAGAGTCTCACCACCGAGAATGCCTGCGACACGCTGATATTGGCCGATCTCCACTCTGCAGAGCAGCTGAAGGCTCAGGCGGTCGAGTTTATCAACTTGCACGCGCAAGACGTGATGGAGAGTCAGGGCTGGAAACTGCTCATCAAGGACCATCCGCACCTGCTGGCAGAAGCCTTTAAGGCCCTGGCTAGTCAGCAGACGCCCCCTCTCACCATGCTGGGACCGCCTCGCAAACGGCTCAAACAGTGCTGACCAATTGTGCATAGATGCTCTAGCGAGTCAGTCTATCCTGCGTAGACATATGTCTCTGGTTGCCGCCGCAGTCCGTTCTTATTGTAAACAGTTTGCCTTCTGTCCTTGCTCTGTACTACTGTTCTGCAGTTATTTTACTAGCGGCATACAGTTTCTTGTCGGCTTTACTATCGCACTTGCTAAGCGCTAGCGCACGTCCGTCAATCAGAGGCCTCACTTGTTTTACTTCGATAAATGCAAAGTGCATCGACAGAGCCGAGCTGACCGTTCAGACGAGTTATTAGAGCCAGAGATGGCCGATCGTGGCCACTCGGTCTGAACTCGATAAGGCGGGTTGAGGTCGCTGGGGGCGTCGGACGGGGACTCCGCATCGTCGACGAAATGCGCTATTTATCGTGCGCCGGCCGTGGTCGACAATTTAACACGTGCGTCCTCAGCAAAACTAGGCCGTGTGCAGTGTGAAGGCCTGATTTTGGGGCTTGTCCCCCAAACCCACTTAGACTGCAGAAATGGACATCTGTCCCTGGTCAATGACCACCTCCGGTCAAGCCAAACACATTTACTCACCTAGAACCAATTTCATGCTCATTTCTTGCTTCTGTTATTAGTGTTCACCAAGTTTGTTGGCTCAAATTTGGGTAGAGAACATACAGAACAAAGAACTCGGTTCATTTCTTGATTCTGTCATTAGTGTTCACTAAGTTTGTTGGCTCAAATTTGTGCAGAGCACAAACAGAACAAAAAACTCGCTGTTCCCTAAATAAGTAATGGTTCGACAAGTGCCCATGATTAGCGCGAACAGGAAGAGAACAGTCACAACGAACATTTACTGTCTCGAACACAACAACAACAAAAAGATGCAAACATGGAGACGCAGCAAAATAAATATTTGAACCCCGGAGAAAACATTTTTCTAGACTTGACGCGAGACAGTCGGAGACAAAGAGCCAGCAGAACGTCTTAAAGGCGCAGCAGAACAACAACAATCAACACCAATTAAAACGGCAGCCGTCTGCGACAGACGCCGATAGCAAAGTAACATTAATGCACTGCTTAATAGCAGCGCAGCCAATACATAGTACGTACCATTTATGAATCACGCTTCTATTATCAAACACATCGACAAACTGGGACCAACATACCAATTTTCTACGCTCAAATCACATCACAACTGCCAAGCAAACGCTTACAGAAACATCAAGGCGGCTACAAACCTATGTACGACAAAGCTCGACTGACTGTCTTCAAAGCCAATTGAAACCGCCTTTGTTTGTACCGGTCATATGTATGTATTCTGGGAGAAAGAAGACACAGCGAAAGTACGCGCAAAGAATGAGAAACGGAAAATCGGCTAAGCCAACCAAACTGACATGGAGGGCAGTTAGGCAGAAGAGGCTCAAAACATCGACTCGGCACTGCGCGACAGGTGCACCGGATGGCTCGGACTGCGTGCCAGACGCTTGCGCGGCAACCGGTCCAGCGTTCCGTAGACGTGGTTGAAGTCCGGCCGCGACTCTACGTTGTACGCCCAGCAGTGTATCAGCATCTCCTGAACAGTCGGTTATTCTTCTCAGAACGCTCGCCGCTTAGTAGCGTACAACACTTTCAAAGAGACTAGAGGGCGAAAATTTCGAGAAAGTGCCGACCTTTGGAAAGCCATTAACAAAGACATTTAGAACGCAAGATTATTATAGCACTTTTCAGTACACAATCTAAAGAGGGATGTACCGACCACGCAGCCCCCTTAATACGCAATACATGTTGTAGCTGGTCCGAGAGTGAGAGAGGGGTTGAGTGGGTGCTTGTTTACCAGCAGGCGCCCAGGGGTTTCTTCGCCCAGAGGCGGGGTCAAAAGCTTCAAAAATCGCCAAAATGCGTGACAATGCATTCTTAGCACGCTAATGATAACGCTAAAGAATTCCGTTTAACAGCTGAGAACAATAATGACAAAAATGCTTCTAAAAACACCTTTTTATCTTGAATAACAGCAGCCGAAACGCCAAATTCGTATACCAAAGGCAATTTAGTTAAAATTGATTACTTCAGAACCAGTTTGTTAGTGCTACAAATATTTACATTCTTGGGTCACGTGTCTCGGGAGATGTGGGTGGGTGAGGGGTTTTGGCCTCTCTAGCTAGGGGTAACCCCAATCCCTCGTACGCCTACATGGGTACGCAACTGAGATGTTGCCAGTGGCACTGCATAGTAACAAACAACCTTTATTTCTCTAGCGGCTTGCACGTTGTTGAGCGCCGGTTTTATGCCGCGACCTACTTGCCACACGATAGCTTCTGGCGGATAACGATTGAACGGAAATTCACAGGTGAGCAATTCATACCAAACAGTACTGAAAACTTGTAAAGTGGAATTATCGTCAGCAGCTAAGACAATTTTGAACATACCCAAAAGCGTAAACGTCACTTCCCTTGCTGAATGGCAATTCATCGTCTTCTCCGCTCTTTGAATGCGCCGTTAGGCTGCGCATGATCTCTGGAGCCAAGTAACACAACCAGTGCTCGGGCACATGCAGCATCTTACACCTAAACACCTCCTTTCAGATACTTACGAGTGACATATTACCGTTTAGTTAACCGAAATTAAATCTGAAGTGACTGTAAGCATACATGTAACAGCCCCACCCGACTTTGGCCAGACCCCCCTCCGATTTTTCTGCCAAGTACTTTTTTGAGCAAATTTTTGCGATTTTTTTGCAATTTCAAACATAAAAATTGCCAAAATTGCCTGGCAGCCCAAATTAGCGATTTTTTTACGATTTTTAGCCGAAAAATTGCAATTTTGAGCGTTTTTAGTGCCCACCCGTCCCAAAATTTGGGCTCAGACCCCCCCGGCCGGCGCCAGACCCCCAACCCCCTCCCCTTTCGGCGGACGACCTGTTACATGTTTGACTGTAAGACATAGGAAAACCGACCGGATAGGCAATGTCCATGTACGAGCAGGTTGACCCTTAGCAAATATATTTTTAACCGTTATATAGTTTTTGAAATTTTGAACTAAATTGCATTGCAAAATTAGTGCATTGTAACAAACACGAAAAAACCGGTTGGATTAATCAGCACCTAGAATCAAAATTCCGATTTAACTGCGGCCTTCGTGCTAACAGACCGACATCGGAGAACTAAGTAGGGCTACGGCCACCTATTCGCAGACTACACAGCGGGAAGGAAAAAAACCGAAAAGACGTACTCTTTTTGACTTTCTTGCAACTTCCACAACCGCCGCACACTGAACAGACCGAAGTCCGTGATCACAACCTTATTATTTGGCTCCCAGAAAATGTTCTTCGTTCTCAAATCCTTGTGCAGAATTTGCTTCGTGTGCAAATACGACATACCCTGCAACCAAATGCAAGTCGGTCGACGCCGAAACAAAACCGACTCGCATCGGCTGCACCTGCGTAATCTGGGCAGCAATATTGATGATTCGGTTTAGGTCGAGGGATCTGTCGTGTCGACTGTGCAGAACGGTGTGCAAGGTTTTGCCCTTGCACAAATTCATCACAATCCCCAGCTTCGGAGGGTCGAGACAACAACCGAGAAACAAGACCAAATTCTCGTGACGCGTGTTCTTGAAGGAAGTCACCTAAAATCACGCCCAAAGTAAAGCGGAGCGTCGGTCACTCTGCCGTGTAAACCTCCTCCTTAAACGTCTCCAATTGTTCGTCGTCATCCACGTGGTCCATATTGAGCAGTTTGACGGCGACGTCTTGGTGCCAATAACCCTTGTGCACCTCTCCGAATCGGCCAACTCCCAGCAAAGAGTCTTTGGGGTCCTTTGCAAACCTGATTTCGTTGAACGGAATGGTGACGTCGGTCCACGAGGCTCGGCCGGACGGCCCGCGCACCGTCCAATTGGGCCAGCCGTCTCGACTCAGCTTGTGACTCCTGCCGCTCTCGTTTTGATGCTCCTCGCTGCCCATACTGTCGGTCAACTGCTGGTCCTCGTCTTGCGGCAGCGTTCGCTCCGATCCCTGCTAATTGAAGAAAACTTAGACTCCTACGCACTTACACGACGGTATACGCATGGTACCGGTACCATAGTGATACTCGACGTTCCGGCTTTGTACTGGCGCCACATGCCTAACTGCATACATGGGCCGACACATGTAACAGGTCATCCGCCCAATGGGATAGGGTTGTGCCAATTCGGGGAGGAGATTGAGATAAAAATTCGGCAAAAAGTCGTCATATGAGCTAAGATACAGTTAAAATCGCATAATTTTGCAGGCATCGTGTCAAAAACTGCGAATAAGCGGTCCAAAGAATTGCGTAACAGGAAAATATAGGTAATGGGGTAGGAAAAATTGCCCGGGGTTGACCTTTGCCGGTGGGGGCACAGACCTCCTGTTACATGTATGGTTTTGCCCACCGCCCAACTTCGGTTTAACGAACCCGACCCGAGAGCTACTAAACCCACCTCTCCATCTGAAGCAGACTTTCCTACCTGTACCTAACCACTAAAATAGTGGCGAAACGAAACGAAAAAAATTTTCATATTTTGACCACGCCTAGCCATTTTCCGGGCCATGCATGCCTGACGGTCACAAGTTGTATGTGCACAGAGTTCGGAGTAGCCATCGACCGAACAAGCCAATTCTGCCCGGTACCGGAACTTTTTCAAGTTATATTAAAAAATGAAGTTGCCTCAGAGTAAAAAAATGCAATCCAGAAGTTGCAAGAAACACAAAGTGAGTTTTGTATAAGTTAAAACCAAGCATACATGACACAAATAACAATGTGATAGTTGTACCAGCGTAGTTTCGCGCCATTTAAGCACGAAAACAGTTACGAAGTGAAGTGGCTTAAGAAAGACATCAACTATTGAAAATATCAGCTTTTTTAAGTTAGCGAAATTCAATTAGAGACTACTGTAAAATACTGAGCACCATTTGATTTGGGCTACAACAAACAGGCAGCGCAACAAATACTTTACTTCAAGAACAACAGTTGTCAAAAAGTTTTAAGTTACTTTTGAATAGTTTTATTGCGATGGGATTTTCCTCCAAAGAGAGAATTGAAAGGTTCCGGTTCCCCTCAGCACCGGAACTGGAATTCCTTTTGATCGCTAGTTGATAGAGATAAAATATTTGGAGAAGAAATCAACTAACCGCATAACCAGAACCCTGTGATTGAACGACAGTGAGATCGCTGCCTTGAGAGGCCACTGTTTCCGGCTCACTAAAAGAACAGAATCCACGTACTACGGTCGATACTGGTATCTCTTACTTTGGGTCAGGTAGAACTATGTGCGGCAACTGCGTTTCTTCAGGAACGTCTAAAACAGAGAACGCATTATAGACTGGCACAGCACCGGTCACAGCTGAAGTCAACAATAGGTGAGTTGTGAGCGAGGATAAACAAAAAACTAAAAAGAACGGAAGACCCGAAAAGTACGCGCGGGCACACAGGGACGGCACAATGAGGAAAAGCCAGAAACGGGAAGATACCCAAAAGCTGCAACTATACACAGTTTACCTACCGAAGTAATAGTTCGTCGGAACAGTTAGATAGTTAGACGAGGCAGGTGCGGCGCCTAGGGTTAGAACCGTATAGACAGCAGACACAAGCACGCACTGCACTGCACTCATCATCAGAATCAGTTGCTACCGCTCCCTTACCAGGAAATGTGAATTTGCGTTGAGGCGCAGCGAACGGCGACTGCACAGGCAAGCCCCCGAACTGAGCCGGGGTAGACGGAGCAGAACTGTTGGTGCTGCTCGAGCTATCCAGCGACTCCGGGTACGTCGGCGGGTACACGAAGGTGGCTGGCGACGGCGCCACACTCGGCTGGCAAATACGTGGCATTGACTTAGAGCCGCTTATGTTCGACGACCACGAGCCTATGGGACCTTGCACTGAACCGTAGACACCAGCTCCCGTGCTCTCTACTGAAAGCCCTTAGTCAGTTAGCAAGCAAGCACCGTCACCTCACCTCTGCGTAACAATTCATGTTTATCAACTCAACACTCAATTTTATGCACCACCTGGGTATTCAACCTGGCTAACGGCATAATGGTGTACTAGTGGAGTTAGTAGATGTTACCCTCTTGCTAGAAAGGTCAAACTCCCTCACCTCGGGAGCTATCCCGCCCCGACCCGACTCCAGTACTTAGCTCAGCATAAACAGCTAATTTTAGCTTAAAATGCTTTTTAGTACTGGAATTTTGTCAAGACATAGGTGTTTTAGAAGCCTACATATTTTGTACTTTTGTGCTCTTAAATACAATTTGATTGCTTGTGCTTAACCCCCTCGGCCGGATGTACCCCTCCCGACCCCCTACCGAAGGGAGAAAATTTTCGTTTATTTAAGCAAAATAGGCGTTTTTGGACTTTTTCCGGGGACTCCCCCGAGACTTCCAGCCCCCATCCGGATTTTTCCGGCCCAAGTATGTAAGCTGAAAAAACGAAATGCAACTGCTGAAGCGCATAATACTCAAAATAGGATTATACCTATTTGATTTAAGCGCGTGCATAGTAAGGTGGTCGCGTTTAGCCACTCAGTGAAACAGTAAGCAACACAACAGCACAGCAAGAGATTTGCAAGGAAAATCTGAAATCGAAAATCTCACCTTCATTGAGGACAATTTGTTCGAGCAAAAATCGCAAATGCTCTTTAGTCAGACCGCACGTGTTCTCTCCCAGTTTCTGCTTGCAGTCCGTGTGCACTTTGATTCTGAAATGCTGCCCAAATGAATGCAAACGAAAAAGCTGGCTGCAATGTTGCCGCCCACCTGCAGGAGGTGCATTTCTCGCCGCGAAATGCCAACGCCTTCCGGCACACGTAGCACTGTTTGGTGGCGTTGCGCAAAATCAGTTTCTGCCAGGCGTGCGGAATTGCGTGCATTATTCGACCAGTGCGAGGTGACTTCGGGGGCCCGAACGTGCCTAAAACACCAAACAACTGCTACAGCTGTGTCGGTCGGTAGAGCCGAAATGGCACCTGAACTTGAGCGACCAATCGAATCGAAAAAGTTTGGACTGGAAAAGACGGACGGCGACGTCGGACTGAGCAAGGCGGAACTGGGCGACTGCGACGGACCGTCTGGACTGATCAGTTGCGACGTACTCGCGCCTACACAGCAACATCAGACATTCGGGGTTCGTGCCGATTAGGAAGGTAGCAGTCCCTGCCTTCTCCATGACCAAGAGTAAAATTTCTTGACCAATTTTAGACCAATAAACTTTGCAAGACAAGAGCAGAAGAAAAGTGTCAGTTTAAAAGAAGCACGCTGGCACAAAACGTTTTACCAAAAAGAAAAGCGTAATTGCTAAAACAGGTCTTTTTGCCAAATAAACCCCTGACTAACTTCAAAATTCCCTGTTTTTTCGATTCTCTGACAAACTTCAAATTACTAACAACAATTCTACCAACTTGACAATTAGCGATTCTATTCGGCGTATAGTGGAGCATGCAAGCAGAGCGAAGCATTTACCTTGACCGGCACCGACCAACGCCGGAGCGTCTACATTAATCTTGTGTTGTCCGATGTTCTCGTGCACCGACCGACTTATTGGCAACGTGTTTGGCTTGAGCTGATCTCCTTGAACTCTGTTGGGCAGGTTGGACTCGTGCGAGTGACTACGCGTCATGCTCATGCCCGGCATGGAGGCGATACGCGGTCGTTCGGCCGCTTCGTTCGGGTCGCTGGCACGTTGGCTCGTCTCCCACTTCAGCGTCGGGGGCGGCGTACTGCTCTGAGCGTTCTTGCCCGCCCGACTCACCCCGCGTTTCTGCTGCGGATGCACCGCATGCTGAGTGGACGCGTGTTTACTGCCGGTCCAGTCGAAATGGTTGCCGCTCCTCGGAGCCGCCGTTGGTTGCGGTGCCATCAGAAAGCCGGGGCTGGGCGGGGGAGTGGTGGTGGGCAGAGAAGTCTGCGACACGTTCGAACCGACACCAGAGTCAGACGCTCCGGAGTCGACGCCGGACTCCGAGACAGAACGCCGGTCGGCATGGTTACGATCCGAAAGAAATCCGGTTGGCGAGCGTGGCGGCGCTGTCGACGGTGCCGACCGCTCGTAACTGTCCCAACACAAGTCCGCGTCGGACATTTTACTTTTCGGCTCCTGACCATGTTCTAAAAAGTTCAAATGCGCATACTACCTACGCAATTGCAAACAGTGTACAATAATCCGCACCTATCCAGAGATTTGTGTAAGCAATCAGGTTGAGTGTAGCTCGAATAAACCGCCGCCGGTTACCACTGAATACTTTGCACTTTTCACAGAGCGATTCGAGCTCGGAACGCGAGTAGCTGAGCACGTTGACAAGGTCTTTCAACTGATCGGCAAGAGCCTAAAATGTGATTGCTCAAATGAGAGCGCAGTATTACTGAATAATTGTATGGCACAAGAGCTGGTAAGTGTGAAAATATGATTAATCTGGGGTAAAGCTACCCATACATACCCCCTGCCGGTCAACCCCCAGTTCGGCCATACCCCCTCATCTCATCAGTAGGCACTACTCCTGCCGCCCGACCTCCGCGAAAATTTTGGCAACCTTTTTTGAGAGAAATTAAGCGACCTTTTTAAAAAAACTGAAAAATTTCGGTCAAAAGCCACTCGACGGCCGTACCCCACTTGCCGGCCGGCCGGCCCATATCCTACCTCTGCCAGCCATACCCCTCCAAAATTTTGGCGACCTTTTTGGGAAAACGATTTGATACTCTTCTTCAACCCACCGCCGAAAACCACATACCGCCTCCAGATTTTTCCGGCCGATATATGAAGCTATGAAGCTACCTCGCCGAAGAGGGGACGGGGTTGTGGTCTGGCGCCGGCCGTGGGATCTATCTGAGCCCAACTTCTAGGGAAACGGGTTAGGTACTAAAAAACGCTCGAAGATCGCAATTTTGAGCTAAAAATCGCTAATTTGGGCTCAAACACAGCTAAAAGTGCTGGCTTACAGGAGATTTTAGCAATTTTTGCGTCTGAAATTCTAAAAATTCCAAAAACCTCCTCAAAAAATGACTTGCCAAAAAATCGAAGGGGGTCGGAAAAATCGTTGGATGCTGCGGTGGATTGGTGGACGAAGTTGTGGGTTGAGATTCTTCCCTTTATTTGGGCACAGTAACAATAACAAACTCCCTGTTACATGTACTGTGGCTTGGTTACGGTAGAGTGGTATTTCACAACCGGCTTACGTTTGATTGCGCTGGTTCTATGTTGACCACTCGCAGCCATGAATGTAAAATGCCCACAGAACTGAGCTGAGGAGTTACATCAGAAGTGGAGGGCAATTCGTCGACAGCACACAGTTCACAACGATGCTGGCTCTTCAGGTACAGAATCCGACTGAAGTGCCTAAGTAGCTGGGCCTAAAACACGTCCAAATCCAAGTGCGTCGATAATATGGCAGCCTCGATTATATGGCCAATTTGCTGTTCTCCCAATTATATTACATAACTCTATGTACACTTTAATATGGATCTCACCTGGGTTTCTGGCTACATTGTGGAATAATTTGTATGTCCCTATGTTTTAAATTTGGTTTAAACTAATTGGTTAATACGGCCCTCGTCTATATGGTAAAAAAAGCTGTTTAATTTTGTAATTAGGCCATAATCTTGCCCAGATTCATGTCTACATTTTAGTTTTCTTAACGATCTCCACTTTCTAACCTAGAAATAAGCAGAAAAGAGTTGCTTTTCACTTCTAGTCCGCCATAATCTAAGAAATAAAAATGAATACTTATTGCCCCCTTGATCTTAATTTATGACTTTCAGGCGAAACAAGTGTTGTTTTGTTAATAGTAGTGATCGGATAGGGGCCAGTTGGACCATGTCGCCTAGAGGCCTTAACGAGGCCTCTAGTTTTCTGCAACTATACTGCATATACTGCATATGGTACCGGCACCTAGGGTAGTGGTACCACATATGGTGCCCCCACGTTCGGCGACTGTGGTGGTACCATATGATACCGTCATCATATATGGTACCGGCACCATATATGGTACCCCTACCCATGGCCATGGGTGCCGGTACCATATATGGTACGAAATCTGACCAGAGTGGTACCATATATGGTACCGGTAACAACGCGAAGGTGGGGGTACCATATATGGTGCCGGTACCATATATGGTACCACTACCCTAGGTACCATATTATGGTACCGGCACCTTATATGGTGTCGGTACCATAAACGGCGTTAAGTGCCTGAGTGTAATAGACTACTATAGACTAGACTGCAGTCAAGATCAAGAAGCAGAAATTAAGCAGTCGGTCGACCTGTAGGTTCGTTTTCGCAAACCGCTACCACCTCACCTCCTGCTCCCTGAGAATTTTCTCGAGTTCGTTCGAAATAGCAGAACACTTCTCTCTGTCGGTCTTGAGGCGGGCAGCGTTTACTTCGATAATGTAGTTGGTGGCTTGAAGGTCTTGCAACCAGTTTTTGCTTGCTTCTGCCGCCATCCTTCGACCTCCCCTCCAGCTGCCACCTAAACAATCACACGTCATATCGGCAATTTTGTCTCTCATCAACAATTTATTGATAACAGACAGAAAAGCGGCTACTTGTATCATCCGTTACTGCAAGGACTGGTACGGTAGGTGCTTTACTTTTTGAGCATTACTAACTAATGGGACTATCAGTTAGTTTATCGTCTCCTCAACACACCAAAAACTTCTTCGCCAACAACAGGGTAACAGGTAGATATTTCGAACGCATTGCCTTCTTCGGTGGCAACTTCTTCCGCAAGTTTTAAAAGCAAACGATCAGGTTTGAATCTACCTAACTAAGGGTCGGGCATTAGAAGCCGGTTGGTCGGCCCAGCCCCTCCTTTGATCCTTCTGATCGGTAGTCTGTTTATTACTTGACTTTTGCATGCGCTGTACAACATGAATCATAAACTTTCTTTCTTTCTATAATTTTCATCAAGCCAGTAAGAAGCGCCATTGTTTAAGTAATACCTGTTATCTGTCCGCATACACATCCGTCATCACCTCCCTGGGGATGATGATGGATGATGAGATGATACGAACGATAGCATTCTAATAATAGCTACCTAACCTAGCCGAGACTACTAACACCGGCCGACCAAATTTAGCAGAATAACACGCAAAAAAACAAATCAAAATTGCACTTGCGAAACAGGCAGGCTTCTCGAGTACACAGGCGAAGGACGAGCGCTGCTTGGCGCCTGGGCCGGCTGGGGGTCAGTGCAGTATCACAAATACTCTACATTGCAGATCTTAATGACATGGGAAGAAGGACTGAGTGAGCTGAGCTCAAGACTAAAGTTTAGCAACAAGAAAATATTAGTTAGATAGAGAAATTGCAATTGCGCCTGCAAATCTATCAATATATATTCGGTATTATTTTGTATTATTCGGTTCCGAAAATCCGTTTGGTATTCGGTATTTTTGTATTCAGTTACCGCTACTTCCATTTACTAACACTTACGTCAACATAAATAAATATTGTTAAATTAGATTCCATTGAACACGGATTGAAACAACCGAAATGGACAGACAAATGTAATAAAATACAAAACAATGCTATTATATGCGGAACGCAAGTTCTGCAGCACGGACGGTATGCAAGTTTCTTCATAAATTAATCTACACGAACTGGGTCTTTATATGCAACGGCAGTAATTTCCCATGTAAATACACACTGGAGAAGAACTTGAGGAACCACTGTGGGAACCAACGGAAACAATGAACAGAATGAAGAGCAGCTAGACTTGCAGAAGGAAACAAATGAAACGACAAAATGCATGAATCTTACACTTGAAACGATGTTGCCAGGAGAAGAAGACTTGTAACAGAGAAGAGAATCAGCGTTATCCAAATGAGCATCAAAACGGGCCCGCGTCGTGCCTGATGATCACTGGAGTAGGAGAAACTGTTTTCCAAGCGAAGGGAACTCAAGATGGCTCAAGTGACGTCCATTGAAAGGGAGTGATGAAAGATTATGATTAAATGCAGTAGATCATACTATTCATTATCGTTTATTTGTTTGACTGTCAGTTACATTGTTGTGTCGCATTACTCGGTCTGTTGCCTCTACCTACCATCATATACTCGTCATGAGAATTTTGATAGCATAGTTCAACATTTCACGCTTTCCAATCGCTTAGACTGGTTTTGAACCAATGAAGAACAACTCTAGCATATACCCAGTAGCCTAGCCTCGATACAGCGACGCAGCAACAATACGCATATATTGTACACTCTACTCAAAACCAACAACAAATGTAGTGGTAGGTAGGGAAGTGCAAAACACAAAACAGCCATCACCAGCCCTGAGCGAGGTACACAACTTGAGTTTGACTAAGGCCGCGCCCTATACAAAAGAACAATGAACAAACGCGAGCACGGGGCCAACAGAAATATCAAATAAGTCAACGAAAGAATCGATTGCTACAAAACACTGAGGCCACAACGGATGCTTAAAACTGTCAGAAACAAAGTTTGATCGATTAATCATCGTCGCTGTCTGTGTCTATCATGTCGCCCCCATCGTCATCAGTTTTCTCTTTGGCTTCTTCAATGCTGTCGTGGTCATCGGCCATTACACCGTTCTTCACATTCTCTTCCGTTTCAAGCGGAGCAGTTTCCGTATTGTGATGGCCATTGATAAATTTGACGTATCTAAGCCAACTACTTGCGGTATTTGATTTTCGCTTGACTGCTGCTTCAAAGCGTCTTCTGAATCATCCATATGAGAACGAATCGACGACAAGACATCCTAAACAGACCTTCTCTTCTGCGCTGTGCTTCGGCTTGAAGCGCTTATATCTGGCATAGGACTCCAGCAATCGCTCGGAAGCTTTGTCTACCATTTCTTGATACTTGCAGTCATCTATGACAGGCTTTTGTTCACACACCTAAGCACTATACCATGATGCGAGCAATTAGCTAAACCGTTATCACTTGCTTGAGACGGATGGCAAACTTTTCGCCGGTCTCTCGATGTGGCGCTTTTTTGCCTGGAATTTTTCTTCAAGAGTTCTCAGTTCCTGCTCCAGCGGCTCTGAAAGGAAGTGATGTGATGGAGGAGCAGAGCAGAGTAGCAACCTGATGTGCTGCATGGACAGCGACGGTGCCTGCTTCCTCAGCATGTCGATGCCTCCCTGAGTGACCACACTGCGCGTGTCCCGTGTTCCACGTTATTGCTGAATAAATCGGCCACCAACTGGTGGTTACGGTCGAAGCGAGTGACGCCAGCCGACGGACGGACAGATGTGACTTTCGGCTGGAGCAACCACTCGGCTGAACCAATACACACACAACCACTCTAATACCGTCTTGCTCATCCACTGGCTGAATAACTACTCCTGAATCCACAACTGAATGCTGCCGCTGTTGCTGCGACACCAACGGACGCTGATCTTTCTCCAGCATCTTTGCTGAACACACGGGTGTAGAACAGAACTGTTATCCACAACCCTTTTAGAAAAGCCTTTTAGATGAACACCAACTACAAAGTTTGAGCGAAAAAACTGTGTTGCCAAAATATTCTTGTAGAGTCCAGACGAACAACTCTTGATTTTGAAACGGTTATCATTTTAACACTAAACATTCTTATACGAAGCTTAGCTGCGGCTAGAACCACAATTACCTCGATTTTTGCCAGGCCAAGTAAGCCTGGTACGCAGGCGAATTGTGATAGGCTTTGAGTGTTCTGTCGTTACTGACCTTTTTCTTCTTCGTATTCTTCTGGCAGCTCTCGCCACAACTGTCCAATTATTTTTCCTATGTCCCATAATTGACGATCCGGATTTTCACTACGAACTTTGGACCACATCTGCAGTTAGCACTTAGCTATGACACTTTTGCAAAACAGACCCACCTTTCGACTGAAACGCATATACGGCACTAACGGTTTATCGGGAGGCTTCGGAGGTTTCGGAACAACTACTTGCGGATTTTGTCCGGTTAGAATCTACTAAACTCAAACAGTACGTTGACACAATTACCCATTTCATAGAGCACAACTAACGTGAATACGAGTGGGATGAAAACCGGTGTGAGAATTTGGACCCAACTGTGCAAAAGGGCTGCCACTCATGGATACGCACTGCCAGAGACCTAAAAAAGATTAATTCTATTTGTGAACAGCGATCAGATCTACATAGAAAGCCGTTATTATTTATTTTATTACTTAGCACCAAGCCAACAAGAACAGCAAAAGTGCTTTATGCCTGAATACTCTGTCTCG
>JASANB010007229.1:0-39783 GCA_030248155.1 Sabatieria punctata | reverse complement strand
AACGATGATCATCACTATAAAAAATAGAAAGAAGTTTCAAGTCAAGTCAAGTCATTTATGCCATTAAAACTCTACACCAGCCAAAGCCAGTAAATGAGTGGCAACAAAACTACTCCGGACCGGATGGGGGTCTGGAGACCTCGGGGGGGGGGGGGGGGGTCCCCTAAAAAGGCCAAAAAAAGCCAATTTTGGCTTAAATAAGCCAAAATTTTAACCCTCGGGGGAGGGGGTCGGGGGGGGTGTAGGCCGCGTGGGAGGTGGCGCCGCGGGGGGAGGGGTAAACCCTTCCCCCGCAGCCCATGTATGATTTGAATTTCAATTACAATTGAATTGAGGACTCAGTTTTTAATCTCAATGAAATTAAATTAATTAAAATGATTTTCCATTATTTCAATTACAATTATTGAACTTTGACAAATTTCAAATATATTTGAGCCAAAATTAGCACGTTTTAACGATTTTTAGCCGAAAGTTCAATTTTTAGTGTTTTTAGTACCTACTCCCCAGAACAAAAATATAAAACCGGTGTGAGTCCAGCTCTGTCATATGAGATTGAGCGGTTTAATACCATTATAAGCATCTGCAATCACTTTTTAGGTGTTTGCGAACGTCTATAACCATTACAACACTGCTACTTCTGACCTGCAACTTTGGAAAATCTGTGTATAGAGTACAAACCCGTTTTTCTTGAACCTGTACCACCTCTTATTGGAAGCCGAATTACGATATCAGGGTGAGGTTTTCAAGGTCGGGAAGTGTCAGAATCGATTCCGGCTGTCAAGAATACCCCATTCAGGAAGTTTCAGCCAAATCCATCGGTCTGTCTATGTTTCCCCCTTCTATGTGAAATTTTCAAAAAAAAACGCCATTTATCGCGATTTTTGAAATTTTGACCGGCCGGAACGGAACGGTTTGGCCTAGAAGCGTCTTATAAAAGCACAATTGGGGTCGCCAGAGACTCTAGATTCGAACTCTCAGTCATCTCATTTTCATCGCAATTAGGGAAAAGCTCATTTTTTACGTTGCGCAAGTCAGTGTTCAGAGCAAACATAGCACTGAATAGTATTTACCCCAGGCCGGAGCTCGACCTTGCCTACAACTTTGTCCAGGCGCCCAAGTCGCTCCGACGCCTCCATAAAATGTTATTTGCAAAAAACCGCCAGGTCGCTTATTTTTTAACAGAGTTTCTTCTAACACGTACGCTCTTGTTCAACTAAAATGCGGTCCGGTCCAGGAGCGCTAAACAAGGAAGCTTGTAATTGGGTGGCTTCCTCTGATCTGACTACGATTTCAGACATGCCTCTGTACACTACATGGGTGGCGGACACTGACTAGAACAACATAAAAATCACTGACGTGGTGCGCGAAGGTTTTACTACAGTTTGTCTGCACGCTAAATACAGAGGAGCACCTAGTATTGAGACAAGTAGGGTACAGGTACAAGACAAGTCTTAGTCAAAAAGTCAAACTAGTCATCACTCTTTTCTTTCTTATCGTCGTCTCCCTTCTTGTCGGCGTCTTTCTTCTCGTCTTTGCCTCCTTCTTTATCGTCTTTCTTCTCATCCTTTTCCTCCTTCTCGTCCTTCTTGTCGTCTTTCTTCTCATCGTCTTTCTTTTCATCCTTGTCCTTCTTCTCATCCTTGTCATCCTTCTTCTCATCTTTCTTATCCTCTTCCTTCTTGTCCTCTTTGAAATCGACCATCATTTTCCGGCTGCCCTCTGCATCGCCCTTGTGTCCGTCCCAGACTTTGCGGGGTGGTTTACCAGCTTCGGCCGGTATGTGGTAGACGGAGAAGTAGTGGTGGTTGCTGGCCGGCACCTTGTCCAGCGCGGTGCAGGTGATGTTTACGGTGACTGACTCGCCCGGGTCCAGAGCTCCCACAGGTGGCCGGATGCGGAACATGGCATTGCTGGTGCACTTGACTTTGAACGCCCGCCGCTTGTCTTTGTCGTTGGTCAGTTTGAGTTGTAGTTTGCTGGCCTCCTTGAACGGGCCCTCGAACATGAGACGTTCTGCCGGCTCCATACTAAACTTGAAATCACCCTTCGTACCCATCTCTCACTACAAACACAACTACACAACACAACAATGACCACACGCAGAACATTCATCGCCTTTATCCTCCCAAACAATCACAATCATGCACATTGCTCAGAACGATTACAGAACTACTGTATAGCATCGTTCTACATACTGACAAACCGTTTAATACTAAAAAATGCGAAACTTCATTTAAACGGTTTGCTTGTGTGAGTGTGCTTGTGTGCTTGTGTGATGTTCCGTTTTCACAAATCCTGAAATTTGAGTGCCTGTCCAGTCAACGCCAAGGAGCATCGGTCATGAAAAAAGAGAGGGCAGATTCTCTGTATCAGTACGTACTGTATGCACTGTCAATCTTTTATACGGTCAGTATGTGCCATTAACTCTCGATATTCAATCAAGCATACAGTACGCATGTAGTAGGCAAATCGAAGCGCAGACTCCACTCATACAGTCCGTTAGGGCTTGCTAGTCAAGCTATTGACATCATTTTAGTAACAGCGGCAGACGTACAGATAGCTGAGGACTATCGGAACGCTGCGATGCTGCGAAACTTTCGGTGGACGGCCGGTCGAGGCCGCTCGAGGATAATGGGGCATTGGTGACAGCGGTCGCGGCCAAGTTCTTTGGCGCAACAGACTCATAGTGCGGCACACTGGCGCGTTTGAACCGCACCGCACTCGTTCCTTGACTTTGGTTTGTTTTTGCGCAGCAGAGAATATCTTTGAATCTTGTGCGAAACTTCTTGGAGAATATGGTGTAGATGATGGGGTTGGCAGCAGAAGAGGCAAAGGTGAGAGCGTTGAGGATCAGTCGCACGTCGTAGTTGAGCTGGAGGCTGTGACCGAAGAATAGCAGAAATTGAATCGGCGAGTAGCAAAGAAAGTAAACCACAACGCAAACCACCAGCATTTTTATGACGTTTCGCCGAGCGCGCAAGCTTTCGGCGCTTTCATGCTGGTGCAGGTCCGGCCTCTCTTGCCACAGTTCTTTAGCGACTCGAGTGTAAAAGACAGAGATCAACAGCAACGGAATGAAGTAGAAGACCACGCACTCGAGATGCTTGAATGCCTTGAAAGTGCTGGGATGCTTTGTCAGCCACGTAAACAGGCACTGCTGTTGCGTAACCCGATGATAAACTGCGTACGGTATGCCGAAAAAGGCAGAGAAGCCCCATAACAGTGCCACACTCATTCGCGCACTAAGCCCGTCTTGAAGCAGAGTTACTTTTAAAGGATAAATGATAGCTAGAAATCTAAAAAATGCTTTGTAAGAGTCTTCTTAGAATGGCAAAGAACTATTTTGCCTTTCGAGAGAGATTAGCAGTTGAGTTTGTACGGACGTGAAGAGGAAAACCACCTCGGCGTATCGCATCACCGGACAGAGCAACGACGGCAGCATCCAAGTTGAGCTGCGACTTATCATTGGTTGAATCCATTCGTGCAAACAGGATATCAAATTTCCCAGGTCAGCGCAAGCCAAATTGAGCAGCAAATAATCGATTGCACATCTGCGCATTGCTGAGCTGCGCCCAATGGCAATAATAACTACGCCATTTCCGAACACACCCACCACAGTTAAAATGGAAAAAATGACCGAAAAACAAACAACTGATGTCGTGGAAATGTGAGCCAATAGCGCATCGGTTTGGTTGGCCATCGCAGTTTCAGACGAGTAGGTGTACGCACGTACGTGTAGCTGTCACACTATGTAAGAGGTTCATAGCACTCGTACGCAAGTGGACCCAGAGGGAATGAGCTTTTTAATTAAATTCCTCTGTCGATCGTTGTTTGGCCTTCATGCAGTACTGAAACAATTGAGAAAGCTACTATGAAATGCACTGATCAGTCTACACAAAAAAAAACAGGTGAAATCGGCTCTAGTATGCTAATGAAAACAATTTGCACAAGCATGTCTTTAGAAATATCACATGATTCAGCTGCACATACGTGAGCACTTGCTACGCAAACATGCATGGACAGGTGGCACTCAATTCATCAGATAGACCATGCAGCTCACAACCAAGCCACCAAAAAATCTTGGCAGCCCGGAACCACAAAGCCACTGCGATGCTTCAGAAATCTTTAGCTCTTCGGCTTTAGGTAGGAGTAAGATTACTAATTACTTGCATACAGCACAGCATTTATACTCAAACGGTCTCTCTACAGATTCACTGTTTTTGTAGTACGTAGGTGCTTTGCGGAACCGTTCCTTTCGAAGAGTACTATATCTGACATCTGATCGCTGGTTAACGCTACAGCAGTGCACTTTTTTGCTTCGTTAGCCATACACCAAGAAGACTATTCATGGCGTTAAAAATTTTTGAAAGATGACATACATGGGCCGAGGAGAGGGGTCCCTGCGAGTTTCGCCCACCCCCAAATGGCCTACTTGGGTTCGATGTACCGCCCCGGCCCCCACTCACTCAGGTGAAACTCGGTAGGCCCGTCTCGAAAGAAATTGAAAGACAATTTTGACCAGTCCCTACCCATTTTTCTGACCGACAAATGCACCGATATCACGTAGCAGGCAAATGAGACAATAAAAAATTTTTGGCTTTAAAATTTCGTATACTTTCTAGCTGAAAATTAGCTCATACATACTTGACGTGCATAATCACAGATTGCGTCGTAGACTTCGCAGTGGAGAACACAAAATTTATGACTCGCTCAATAACGGCATAGTTTTGGTCATTTATCACTATTTTATTGGAGATTCTTGTCACTACTGCACCGCATCGGCCAATAGAGACTGTTGGGAAAAGAGTATTAGAGAAATTACCTCTCCAACCAAATTGACAGCTCGGATGAGGTGCAACTGCTTTTGCAAACTGGATAGGAAACTGCCGAAAAAGGCACGATTAAATTACCCGCTTTTCTCCCTTGGGATTCATGTTCATCAGAACCACAAACTACTGCTGCTGATTAGAACCATTTATTGTTGAACGATTTGACAGCATATTATTGAAAACAAAAATCGTTTTTCGGTTTTTATAAAATATAATGTTCGGTTTATGTATGACTAACTAGAAAAAGTGTTTTGATTTCAGCTGTATGGTGTCTTTCCTTGTGTAGCAGAGAATGGTGTGTGACGAATGCAAGTCTGCAAAAGAGGAAGTATCGGAAGTTAGACACAGTCTAACTTATCTCACTCATCATGTAAGGAAACCGAAAACAAAGAGATCACATCATATAATAATATGATATATTTTTGTGAATTCGTAGCTATTATTTACGCACAGACAAACCGATGGATTGAGATTGCTAAAGCTGTGGATTGGATTGGAAGCATCCACGCAGATTAACTGTAACCTCACTTACCTTCCTCCCCTTTCTCCCCCTCTTCTTGTAATCAATATTTTGTAAGGGGGTTTAAGCTTGGGGGTTACTAAGATTTTAAGGGGGGAGAAAGTTGAAAATGAAAAAAAAATTTCTTAAAAATTTTTTTTCTAAACTGGGTATGATTCCCCTAATCGATATAATCAATATTTTGTAAGGAAGCAATCGATATAGGCTGTTTTTGAATTTTTTGAATTTAGGTGTATAAACTCCAGGATTGCCGCATCCACTTCAGTGACCAGCGATCACAATCCGTCGGTTAGCTTGTGTAACTTAGATTGTTTTCCCAACAACTTTTTATTAGGTGTGTCGGAGAGTTTGATAGTGCGCAGGTAGAATGGTTGCAATGGTTCAATTATATTATAAATAATAATCGTACATGGGGCCGTTGGGTTGCCCATGCCCACCCCTACGTGGGCTCGACCCTCAAACCGCCACACCCACCAAAATGGTCGCGACCCCAAAAAACGGTTGGCCCACCGCCAGATTTTTTCGGATTTTTTCTGCCCCAACCGATTTTTCCGGCCCACGTATGATAATAATAATAATAAAGTAGCCCATCCCATGGCCCGCCAAAGTTTACCGAAATGCGAAAATTCTCTGATTTCTAAGGGGTTAGATATATCTCGAAACCAGCTACTACAGCTGCCGTACAAACGTTCTGTAAAATCCGTCATGAAGCCTCCGCCACCAACAAGTCAGCCTTTACGGTACGGTACGATAGCCATATTTCGAAAGTCTGAGTTTTGAGCCAGCGTATCTTTTTGTATCGGTGGTCTAACCAAAACCGCCAATAGTTTGATGTGTACTGCAGGTCCACTAAAATTCCTTCAAAGTCGAAACTTGAAAAAATGGTTGTTGTTGCTGTTGTTGTTAATAGCTGCATGCAGATATATCCCCAGGAAAGCAGCAGTAGCGATTGGGTCGGTCCATAGATCCTGTACTGTCAGAAACGTAGGCCTGTTGCACAGTCAAACAGGTGGCTGGTAGTGTGAGCTCAACTTCACTTCTAGGTGAATCTTAAGGAAGGATTTCTTACGGAGTCGCTGCGCTGTTAGGCTCATTGCAAAAAATATTGTGGGTTGCTAGATAAAATGTTGGCTGCTTCCAAAGAATTTACTAAAAATTGCATGTATGTACGTGAAGCGTGAATTTTCCCAATTTATGTTTTAATTTGCATATTGATTTTGCAAAAAAAGTTTTTGAGCCTTCAGAAAAGGTTTTTTTAAGAATAGGTATTTTGATTCTAACAACTGTGATCGTTAGAGTCAGCCCGAACTCGAGATTCAGTAATAAACCGAATTCAACTGAACTACAGAAATCTAATAAATTATTTCTTGACTTTTTAAAATAGAAAAGACTATAAAGCTTCCCAGAAAGAACCGAACAAATAAGCCAAAGAACTAAATAAGAGAGTTTTGTCGGAAAATCTTATTTTGGCATCAATAAGAGCAAAAATATAGTGATTTTTCAACAAATAAACTGAATAATCCAGAGTATACGGTATAAAAATGTTGTATTACCCATAATCCCCTCCCTAGCTACACGTGTATGACTGAGGAGAGAAAGCAAGTGTTTGGTTGCAGGTGTACCGTATACTGCTGGCATTGCATGTGCCGGTGTGCACATGTGAGGTGTGCGCTCAGCAACACCAGGCGCAGAATGATTTGATTCTGCAGTCAACGGCCAGTGCCAACGGATTCAGCAGTAAGGATGAGTCTCACCCGCCCGGCAGCTCCTCCCCTCCTCACCCTCTGCTCAATGGCTCTGCCGACTTCGACCCCGTCTGCATGGACGACAGCAGAGCCTCCCCCAACGTCTCTGCACGCTTGAGCGACGACTACGACACGCCTTCCTCGCCCACTCTCAATGGAGACGACCACGTGGTTAGTTAGTACTTCTTTGCTTTCTGTTACACTCGGCTGAGTGGGTGGTAAATTTTTAAATCCTGATGGAAAGTTGAGAGGTTGGTAAACAAAAAAGTCCTATTTTTACTAAATTAAAGGTTTTTGGCTTATTTTTCGCTAAAATGGCTTAAAATAAGCTATTCTCAGATCCTTCACACTTAATCTTTTCGAAATATGGTTTCTATACAAAATTTTTTCAAAAAATTCCTGTGAGGGGTAGCGGCGGCCTGAGGGAGGGTAGTTCAGAGCCTCAAGGGGGTCAAACACGTTCAGCCCCCTTGCCCATGACATGGGCAAAAGGGGGTATCAGTGGTTGGCCCACCCAGACTCTCTCAACCCTTCCTTAGCCCGAGCATATCCCTGCATGAACTTTTTGTTTTTGTTAGTTTGTTTCCATAGAAAATTATAAAGGCTACCTAAATTAGATGTGATTAGATTCTAACGATTATGTACCAAAAACATTTTATTTTCACAAAATATTTTTCTACCGTTCCGTCATGACAGCCGTCCCTTCCCCCAGACGCCACCACTACCGGCTCAACTGACATGCTAGTAAATGTCTGTGTGTATTATGGAGAAGCCTTTGCGTTTTCTTACCTTATAGATAACTCTAAAATTTTACATAGGTTTTGTTGGCTTTGCTTTTTGTGCGAAAAAATATTTCTAGCCGAACAACCCTGTATTTGCGCTGCTCTTCAACGTGCACTGAGCTAAGACGGTTGTTGTAGACGCTGAACGGCGGAGGAGCGACGGATGACGCGTCGTGGTCGCGTATGCTGGCGCAGGCCTCAGCATGTATGTCTCGGGCGAGTGCAGTCGGTCTGTTCAGTCAGACGGCGCCGAAACGAGGTCGCGGCCGTCCGCCGGGCGTCGGTCAGGTGGGTCGCAAGTCCAAGTACTGTTCTGCGGCTCAGAAGGCCGCCGTGGCCGAGTACGCCGCACAGCACGGCGCGTCTGCTGCGGCGCGTCGATTCAATATTCCGCCTGCGGTGGCGTCCTATTACCACCGCAAAATCTACAAACGTTCTCTGCCCAAGGGCCGTCGTCCGCGCTTCGATTCGCCCCTGACCATCGGCTCTCACGAGGCTCTCGACGAAACTCCGCCGCCCAGCATGGTCACCACGTTGCATGACGGCGAGGGGGGAGCGTTGGAACCGGGCACTGTGGTGGTGACGCCCGAGGCGGCCCATTCGCCCACCGGGGAGCCGGCGCCGGTGAGTCGGCAGCCGAGTTCGAGCAAGGGCAGAGGACGACCGAAACTGATCGGCGACGAGCTGGATGCTAAGATGATAGATCACTTGGTGCACTTGCGACGCAAGACCGGTCAGCGCTTCACCGCCGACACGGTGCTGATGTTGGCCACTGAGTTCATCAGACACAACAGTCCCGGCCTGCTGGTAGAGGACGGCGGCAGTGTGCAGTTGCGTCTGTCCTGGGCCATGAAAGTGCTGTCAAGAATCAACGATGCTGAACGCGCATTCCGCAGCGAACGTCTGATGAGACAGAGTGTCTCGAATTTGGAGCCGCGGGTGAGTCCGCCTCAAGTGGCGACTGCGGTCGAGCCGCAGGTGCAGGAAGAGGTTATGGTGGTGGAAGAAAGTATAGATAACGATGACGCGCAAGGGCAAGGACCTGATGGAGTGGCGGTGCTTATCTGAGCGACGGTACTATTTTCCCATGTATATTCTTGTTGATCTCTACTTCAGTTGACTTTACTTGGCATTGGGGTGTATTTCGGAGAAAATGCGTAGAGAGAAATGCTCCCCGCCTGCTTTACGTAGGCATGCGGCCGGTCGGTAGATCTGAAAGATGGTGGTGAGATCATTTGGCTGATTACTTGTTTCCAATATTTAGCCGTCTTGTTTGTGCTGTACGATTTGATCTGGTGTGTCTATGTGTAGAAGGGGTGCGTGCATTGGTTCGACCGAAATATGGGCCGTTATATCGATCAGGCGGCTCTGAAATTACATCCGAAATTGCGCCAGTTTGTGAGGAGAGGCAAAAATCGAAAATGTATTTCAAGTCCGGCCGGCCGTCCATTTTTAAAGCTTTGAATTATATTCAACTCGACTATTCCTCTAGCTTGTTTTTGCTTTTCCCCGACAATATATCGATCTCCCTCTTTCGCTCTCTCTGTAGCGGCCCAAATTAGCGGGGAACGTTAAAATCCGCCGTTCGCCTCTTATCTCGAGTTGTTTCCATAATTTCAGTAGAGCGGCCGGGGCCGGACACTTTAACGCGGCTCTGTTTAAACCTGTAAAGCCGTTAACGCACGAAAATGGTATTCACTGATCCACTAAATTGTTCCTATTTCACTGTTTTTTCTGTTTTCAGTTTTGTGTGCGTGTTCTAGAGTGTGCATTTTGTACCGACTGCAATAATAAATCCATTAGTGCATTCTTCTAGTGTAACAGCTTAAACTGGGCCTGTCTGTAAATAGTGTTAACGTTCTGCATGTTGCATTTGAGTATTTTCAAACTGATCGAGTGCTTTGTTTCTAGACGCGGTTTCGTGCGTGTTTCTCTGTAATAAAGCCAACTGCGAATGGGTGAGCGCCTTTATGTGCCTGGGAATTCGTATCTGGTGCCGATCTGCTTGGTATATTATTGAAAAATTGGTGCGTTGTAAAGTTTACAGCCGAATATTTCCGAGGCGGCTGGCGAATATTATTTGCTCGGCTGGCATGTTTTTAGATTATTTTTATGGGGGACTGTGTCTGCCTGGCCGAGGTTTTACTCGCCGCCGCCTCCTATTTTATGTATGTTTGGACGGGCTTTTTTCGCCACTGCCTGCCTTTTTGCTCTCTTCTAAAAAAGCCCCGCCGACGCATGCGAGAAAGCTTTTTTCTCCACTAAACTTTGCCTTCACGCTTCCATTGCTGGGAAATGCGCATACAACCTCAGAAGTACATGGTGTTGACAGAAGAAATCCACTAACAGCGGTTCTTTATTCGTATTGTCTGCAGTACCTAAGCAGACAGAGCACCAGAAAGCGGTCTGTTTTGTTCACTTGTAAATCATGATTGAATGGCTAAGTAGTTGCTGACTAGATGCGGATCGGTTGTTTGCGGTTCTGGCTTTAACTGGGCGGCTTGGCTAACTGTCCTGCCTCCAGACGAAATGTTTTTGGTTGTCTGTCAGTCTTCCTCCGCACAAACACCACCAGCAGTGCAATGAGAACGATAAAGGCGGCGGCACTCAGTGCCAGCACTCCGTTTCTCAGCTCAGTAGAGACGCACACTATTTGAGCACTTCCTTCGGTTGTTACTTCTGAAAAATTCTAAATTACCTCTAGCTATCTGACTAAATTCTCTACTCAATTCTCTCAGAACTACAGTAGTACACACTTTACGGTCTACATACCGGGCGAGAGACGCTCGTAAAGGTCGTGCGAGAAGTCGGCGAAGTCTTCGTCGACGTCAAATACAACTAGGCTGTCAGTTTCTACGTCTAAGTCAGTTTGAGCAACTTGTCGTAGCCATGGCACGGAGTCGTTTCTGCTGAATTCGCGGCGCGTCGAGCGTTTATTTTTCAGGCGTTTACAGTTCGGTGGCTATAAAATGTAGCACTCTTACGTGCCCATACACTCACAAGTTTATTTGTGAAAGGTTTTCGGCGAATAGATGCCAGTTAGAGACCTGCAAAAGGCGCCCCGGGCCGGGTCGTGAGCAGTGTTGTTCCCAGTAAATTTACTGAGTAAAAGTTACTCGGTACTTAGTTATTTTGAATTAAAGTAAGTACTTTTACTTACCGGTAAAATTTTTTCTAAATTTTACTTACTGAATACCGAGTTTCAATTTTGAATTACTCAATTAGAAAAAAATCCGGTAAACTCGGTACTTGGTAATTTACTGAGTTGTTTACTGAGTAAAAGCTTCTGCAATGGGTAGCTCGCCGCATCTGTGCAGAAAATATACGGTTTTTCTTTCGCTAATTGATCTGCTAACGACGAATATACACAATTTTTGCCAATTTTTTGCAATTTTCACGACTTGTTGCATAACCTAAGCTTTGTTTGCGCAGTAGAATTGTTATAGTGAGGCGCGAAGACTATAGAAGTAGGAACTATATCTACTACTATTACCTACGTATATTTTGATTGATGTTTTTTTGCATCAGTCTGATGAAGGAAAAGGGCTAAAAAATAGAACAGATCTTCACTTTCCAATTTGGCAAGACTTTGCAATTAAAGCCACATCCTCTAGTCACTATGTATAGTGTGCATATTTAAGGCTTGCCATGCATGCCAATTAGCACAATAAATAATGCGAAATAACACAAGAAGATTAAAATTCCGAAAAGTTGAGCTACATTATCTTAAACTCATCAATCAGCACTGAAAAAGGATTCTAGTATCTAAAAGCCATACCCGATTTACATTTTCAGATAAATTGTACATAGATTTTCAGTAAACATTTTCAGATAAATTGTAGATTTCTGAATGTTGAAGGTTTTACCGAGTTTACTGAATTGTTTACTGAGTACTTACCGGGTTTTCTTTGAAAAACCCAGTACTTACTCGTACTTACTGAATTTCAAAAAATCTGGATTTACTTACTGAATACTTACCGAGTTTTAGAAATTTGAGCTAGGCACAACACTGGTCGTGAGGAGGGCCGGGCCTGCCATGATTTGGCAACTTTAAGTAAAAGTCAAGTTCCAGAAGTGCCAACCATTCGTATGCGTTTATATAATGCAACTATTATATTTATCTTCAGAATGCCTTCTAAATGCGAAGCATCCTCTTTCAAACGGCACCCTAGTTTGATGTATTTATGACAAAAGTTTTTTTCGGACCACTTCCAGGCCCGATTTGACCCCCCCTACATATTTTGTTGCGCAATTTAGCATTAAAATTAATGTTGCACAGATTAGAATAGTTATGTCCAAACCAGTGGCGTATCCAGGGGGGTGTAGGGTGTGTAGACCCCCCTTTGCGGTGGAGGTAGGAAGAAAAAGTCTGTCAAAAATATAAGAAACTAATGAATTATGTACTAAAACTGTCTATTCTGTGCTCAGAATGCCTTCTAAATGCGTTTTTGAAGGCCAAATTGTCAAAATTTTCTCGCCCTGGTCGGGCAGAACAGAAGCCCAACCAGGCCATTATAAACTTCTAATTTCTGTTAATTTTAAGCTCGGAATGCGTTTTAAACGCCTTTTTGAAGGCTAATTTTGCTAAATTTTCTTACCCTGGTTGGGCAGCGGCCCAACCAGGCACTTTCAAAATTTTACACCCCCCCTTTCCAAAATCCTGGATACGCCACTGGTCCAAACCAATTTTGTGAAGCGATGTGGGTATGGCGCCCAATATGTTTAACAAAAATCTCTGAATTTGGTAGTGAATTGGTTGATTTATGTCCGGGCCGGGTCCACCCAAAAATTTACATATCCGGACCGGGCAAGGCCCGCCATAAAGTCGGGTCTCTAAAGCTAGTTAACAAGTTGCAATACTGCTTACAGTTTTTCCTTTGCATGTGTTCATTTCCTCAGTTGTAAAGCAGAGCGCTATCTGACACGAAAAATGCATATGATTTCTGTCAGCAAACTTGAACACATGAGCTTCTTTGTATGCCACTAGTATGCCTCCTGGCGGGTATATTAGATGATTCAGAAGGTAAGGGTCCATAGCACATCTAAAATTCAGTTTCTTTAGTTACACCTGCTTTGTACGTACGGACAGTTGTCGTCACTTTCTAGTCTTTTGTACATGCTGTCGCACTATTTCGATTTTTGAATAGCATGTATGGAATGAAAAGACAAGACGTTAGTCTACCGTGCACACACCCGCGTTGGTCAACGAGCATTACTTGCTCTCCGCTGCCATCGCTTACGTAGCAAGAGTGAACCAACATTCCGTAAGGCGAGTAGCCGCCTGAAAACTGCCGAAGTTAGTTAGACTGGAGGTTGGCAACTAGATTACAAAGTACGTAACATATTGCAGTCTCCTCAAAATCCTGCATCACCAGGAGCGTATTTATCTCGCGCAGCGCACGTACGTACAGTACACAGTACAGTATGCGTACAATACTTGGACACAAATTTTTGTACCTTTTCTTGCTCACGTACGTACTGCACGCACTCAACTAACCGCCTTGCCTTTCTCAGTTTGGCAACTCCACTTGTGATAAACAGGATCTCCGACCTGGAAAAACCTGACTTTTGGTCCATCCAGAGATCCCTTGTGAATCGAATAAGTGCAAGTTGGCATCGGGTATTGCTTCGTCACTTCTTTCGTTGTAAGCATACTAAATAGTAACACTGTTCACATACGTACTGAAAATCTACTCATAAACTTTCAGTTGAAATGTAAAATAGGTTTTAATTGATGGTTGGTTAACACTTTCGAATTCACCAAAAATGTTCGTAAAAAACAAAATCTGGACATAAAAAACAACAAATACACATAACACTGTTCGAAAATCTGTCCATGGACACCACCCGAACAAAACTCGGACAGCATCCGATCATGAACCGATCTACACCTATGATCACCGCTCTTCTGTTCATAGTCTTCACCGCTCTTGTGTTCATCGTTTTCCCGTCGACACTTTTCGACACAATATTCATTCGGTAATGCCACGAACATCACACACAATCGACACAGACATGAACATCTCACATTAGCAGGCAACACTAAATCGACACCAGTACAAAAGGTGCGAACACTTCTTTTAGACCCGCGAACACCATTTTTAGACCGTCAACACCAGCTGGAAAGATGGGAACACCACTTTTAGAATGGGAGGCGAATGGCAGGGTGTCCTTATGTCAATCTCCAAGTCGGCCGCCCCACCTCCTAGAGGGGCCTCCTGGAACTCGGCTCTAGAGCAATCTTTCCAGTTGGTGTTGACAGTCTAAAAGAGGTGTTCCCATGACTGCAGTTGGTGTTGACTTTCCAAAAGGGGTGTTCGCTGGTCTAAAAGAGGTGTTCCCATGATTGCAGTTGGTGCTGACTGTCCAAAAGGGGTGTTCGCTGGTGTAAAAGTGGTGTTCGCACTTTTTGTACTGGTGTCGACTTAGTGTTGTTGCCTGCCAATGTGAGATATTCATGTCTGTGTCGATTTCGATTGTGTGAGTGTGTGATGTGCGTGGTGTTTACGAAATGAATATTACGTCCAACGTACAATGTATGTCGATAAGAAAAAAACGACAACAAATGGATCAGATTTTGAGAACATTTGGATCGGATCATGATTGGATGATGTCCACAAGCAGAATTTTGGGTCGATCCACACAGGGCGAACATGAATACCATCGAGTTTCTGTGTTCATTTTGTGATCTCCGATTTCATGTTCAATGTTCGCCTTCCGTATGAAATGGGTGAATTCGAAAGAGTTAAAACACAAGTTTGTCAACGCTTCTGAGTCTGACCATTGCATAGAACACACTTTGCACGCATGTACGATGTTACTTACAGACGAAAGTACATAGTAAGCCGCGGTCGGCTGGGGAGTGCGCTGACGTCACAGCCTGCGGCAGATATTAAAACTCCGTCCGGTTAGCCGGCTGTCTAAAGATTAGCTCCGCCCCCTCAGATTTTCTAGTTGGTGTTAAGACAAATCTGCACTCAGTTCACTGAGGACGGAAACTCAAACTTGCACCCCCAGCCCAGCACTGACAGGAAACTTCTTCGCGAGGTTAATTTGGACCAACTGCACTCAGACAGTCAACACTACTGTAACTGCAATCATGGGAATACCTCTTTTAGACCAGCGAACACCAGTTTTAGACAGTCAGCATCAACTGGAAAAGTGGGAGCACCACTTTTAGACCAGCGCACACTTCTTTTAGACAGGCAATACTAACTGTAATCATGAGAACACCACTTTTAGACCACCGTATACCCCTCTTGGACAGTCAACACCAACTGCAATCAAAACACGTCTTTTAGACAGTGAACACAACTGCAGTCATGGGAACACCACTTTTAGACAGTCAACATCAACTGGAAAGTTGGGAACACCACTTTTAGACCAGCGAACACTCCTTTTAGACAGTCAATACCAACTACAATCATGGAAACACTGCTTTTAGAACGTCACCACCCCTTTTAAACATACATGGGCCGGAAAAAAATGGAGGGGAAAAGCCATACCTGTCTAAAAGGGGTGTTCGCTGGTCTAAAAGTGGTGTTCCCATGATTGCAGTTGGTGTTGACTGTCCAAAAGGGGTGTTCGCTGGTCTAAAAGAGGTGTTCCTATTATTTCTAGTTCCTAGACCCCCGGCCGGCGGTAGACCCCCAACCCCCCTCCTCCTTCGGCGGATGACTTGTTACATGTATGACACACACAGAAGCAAAATGGTGAGTGCTCAAACGGCCGCAGCAGATACAAAAACTAGAGATAATGGCCGAGTGAATATTACACACCAGTTATCCAAATTAACCTTTCCGAGAAGTTTCCTGTCAGAGCTGGGGGTGCACGTTTGAATTTCCCTCCTCTGCGAGGGGATTTCGGACTTGTCTTAACACCAACTAGCAAATTCTGAGCTTGCGGAGATAATCTTTAGACAGCCGACTAATCGGGCGGAGTTTTAAGAGCCGGTTTCTCTATGAATCGACTTTTGCTCCTTAACCTCCGGACAAATCTCAACTTTTTGTCTCCGATTTGGCTGAAATTTCATATTTTGGTTTAATTTGACCTAAAAAGACATTTTATCACCTTCCCGGCCATTTTTGAGAGGGTCACTTTTTCGACCCTCTCACAGATTTTTAGTCATAACTCGGGACCAAATGATCGTAGGAACTTGCGAATTGCAGATTTAGAATCAGAAAAGTATTCTCTTTCAAATGATACCCTAATCGACTGCATTGCAGAGAAAAATTTTTTTTCGAACCCCTTCCGGGACCGATTTGACCCCCCCCCACCGTCAATAGTCCGACTATTTTATTTCATGGAAATGTAGCGCTATGTTTTTTCTTTCGATTAAAGAAAAAAAATCGAAAAAAAAAGTAACCCCTAATCGAGTTTTTGGGCCTTGAAAGTTGAAAATCAAAAAAAATTCCTTATAATGGATTGCACACTGTAAACAACACAACTTGGTCAGTTTTGAATCGAATTCGGAGATCTTTGGCACACGTATTGTACTGTCCGTCTTGCACATAGCGCACAAACCTGGTCCTGGTTGCCGCTGTTTAACACGAGTGTTATGCTTATTTTGTTTATTATTTTCAGTTTCGCAAACAATTTCTCGGTTTCATTTGATGTTTCCCATGATGGGCGTCCGAATTGTCTTTTTGAAAGGAATTAGAGCTGGAAATCGGGCGGGCCCAACCCATGCCATGCCTAAGCGAAGGATAGTTGGAAACTTTTGCATTGAATAAACATTCTGCTTACTTGGTACTTACAAGAAGTAAGCATCAATTAGCATCGTGCACTATAACGAATATTTACAGAGACTGCTTAGACTCTGTTACTCTCTTGTTATTTGTTTTCTCCTTAAGCAATGCCATGCAAGATTTGCGTAGGTGTGCACGTGAACAGACTAAAATATACATTATTGATCCTGGCCGCTGTGGGATGGCGGCTGTAAAACACGTCATCTCAACTCAACTATTGACGTATGTACATACAGTATGCAAACTATAGTCTGTTCAAAAAATAAGCGACCTGGCGGTTTTTTGCAAATAACTTTTTGGGTGCCATCCAGGCAACTTGAGCCTCATAACCAAAGTTGTAGACAAGGTCGAGCTCCGGCCTGGGGTAAATCCTAATCTGCGCTACGTTTGCTCTGAACACTAATTTGCGCAATGTCAAAAAATGAGCTTTTTCCTAATTGTGATGAAAATTAGATGACTGCAGAATTCGATTCTAGAGTCCTTGGCGACTCCAATGATGCTTTCATGATGTGTCTAGGCCAAACCGATCTGGAGATATGGCCGGTCAAATTATGCAAAAATCGCAAAAAATGGCGTTTTTTTGAAAATTGCACAAAATAAGGGGAAACATAATTTTTTCCTCAGGGAGGGGGGTGGGCGATGGGGGTATGGCCGGCCGAGGGGGGTATGGGCCGGCGAGGGGGGTAAACCCCCTTACCCCTGGCCCATGTATGGTCCAATACCATTATAAGCATCCGCAATCACTTTTTAGGCGTTTGCGAACTCTACCATTACAACACTGCCACTTCTGACATGCAAATTTTGAAAATTTGTGTTACAGTACAAAAACATTTTTCTTGAAGCTGTACCACCGCTTGTTGGAAGCCGAATTACGGTATCAGGATAAGGTTTTCAGGGTCGGGAAGTGTCAGATTCGATTCCGGCGGTCAAGAATACCCCATTCAGGAAGTTTCAGCCAAATCCGTCGGTCTGCCTATGTTTCCCCCTTATTTTGTGAAATTTTCAAAAAACGCCATTTGTCGCGATTTTTGCATAATTTGACTGGCCATATCTCCAGATCGGTTTGGCCCAGACACATCATAAAAGCATCATTGGAGTGGCCAAGGACTCAAGAATCGAATTCTGCACTCATCACATTTCATCGCAATCGCTCATTTTTTCACATTGCACAAATTAGTGTTCAGAGCAAACGGAGCGCAGATTAGGATTTGCCCCAGGCCAGAGCTCGACCTTGTCTACAACTTTGGTTCTGAGGCTCAAGTCGTCCGTAGGCCTCCCAAAAAGTTATTCGCAAAAAACCGCCAGGGCGCTTATTTTTTTAACAGACTATAGTTTGCATACTGTATGTACATAGTACGTCAATAGTTGAGTCGAGATGACGAGTTTTACAGCCGCCATCCCACAGCGGCCAGGATCAATAATGTTTATTTTAGTCTGTTCACGTGCACACCTACCCAAATCTTGCATGGCATTGTCGCTTTGGCATTGCTTGGGTTGGGCCCGCCCGATTTCCAGCTCTAATTCCTTTCAAAAAGACAATTCGGACGCCCATCATGGGAAACATCAAATGAAACCGAGAAATTGTTTGCGAAACTGAAAATAATAAACAAAATAAGCATAAAACTCGTGTTAAACAGCGGCAACCAGGACCAGGTTTGTGCGCTATGTGCAAGACGAACAGTACAATACGTGTGCCAAAGATCTCCGAATTCGATTCAAAACTGACCAAGTTGTGTTGTTTACAGTGTGCAATCCATTATAAGGAATTTTTTTGATTTTCAACTTTCAAGGCCCAAAAACTCGATTAGGGGTTACTTTTTTTTTCGATTTTTTTTCTTTAATCGAAAGAAAAAACATAGCGCTACATTTCCATGAAATAAAATAGTCGGACTATTGACGGTGGGGGGGTCAAATCGGTCCCGGAAGGGGTTCGAAAAAAATTTTTTCTCTGCAATGCAGTCGATTAGGGTATCATTTGAAAGAGAATACTTTTCTGATTCTAAATCTGCAATTCGCAAGTTCCTACGATCATTTGGTCCCGAGTTATGACTAAAAATCTGTGAGAGGGTCGAAAAAGTGACCCTCTCAAAAATGGCCGGGAAGGTGATAAAATGTCTTTTTAGGTCAAATTAAACCAAAATGTGAAATTTCAGCCAAATCGGAGACAAAAAGTTGAGATTTGTCCGGGAAGAGTCGACCCTTATATAAACCGGCTCTTAAATATCCGACGTCAGCGCACCTTCCAGCCGACCGCGGCTTACTACTCACTTATGTTTTGTGACCCTGAACTACTCTACCGATTTGCGCGTCCTTTCTTGGTTAGGGTGACCGGGCACTTTATTTATTCGTTCATTGTTCGAGCTCCTCAGATGACAAATTGGCCTTGAAAACAACTTTCTTGGACTCAGTTCTCGTCTAGGTTGGCCCACAAGCTCGTCAAGACGGACACAAAAAGTGTTCGCGGGTCAGTGGATAAAAATGACCAATTTTTGGGAGTAAAATTGCAAGTTGAACTATTTTCGATGCCGACTTTTCAGGTTACAAAAAGCTCATAAAAGTGACGACTGCATCGCATTAGATCTCAGACAAAAAATTAACCCCATTTCGACGGCTGTGCAAGCACACGTACCTGACCTCCAAGCGCGAATTTGCAGTCTTTGTTGCCTGCGTATAAAAGCAGCTGACGCGATAGGCTCGATCGACTTTAGTGAGAAAAACTGCATGAAACTGAATGATTATGGTTGCCTGCACCTGGGCACCCAACGGATTTGTCTGTAAAACTGATCAGTACTGTACATGCACGCACATCAATCAGTCTAGCCATTATCATGTTGTACGTATTTTTCTGTATTTATCCCTTTAGAGCACAGTCGTAGTCTTTCAATATAAAAAGTGTTCGTGTTCGTCAGAGTCAAAGGCTAACACAATGCTTTTAGTTTGTTGAAAAAAAGTGATTTAGAAAGGATAGACAAAATACGTACGTTCCTATGTTGTTATTTATGTACGCAGTCATCAAACGAGTTACAGCGCGCTAAAATGATCGAATTTGCTCGGAACCGAACCGACCAAGTTTACCGTTCTCTTTCGATTTGTGCCGCAGGAACCAAACGAAATCCGAATAGAGTTTGTGATGTTTTGACTTGAGACTCCGCTACGATCTACGAAACATCCCTGGGTTCTTGAGTGGCCCTTGACAAAAACCCGGCCGCCGAAGGCGCTCTGCGTCTCAAAGTTCAATTGGATCGAATCGGAGTGGCAAATAATTTCAGGTTCAGCTGAAAAGGCACAAAGAAGAGCTGCAATTAAATGCTTGACAAAGGCAATCTTTACCTACGACGCCGTTTTTAATCTCCACAGCCTGGACCAGTCCAAGTATCTGCAAAGCCAGCAACTGTATGACCATTTGCGAAGCACCGGTTGAGCGTTTTTCATTGACAGCAGGGTTCTGCCAAAGTATTAGGCGTGTGTCGCATCGAATCGGATACAAGCGTTCAAGGCCGTAATTTAAGACCAACCTCTCTGAACGGCCAAAGGAAGTCCGTTATTTGCCGAGCTTCGGCGCAGAGTAGTGCAAAATAACTCACCCATGACACAACGAAAATAGGCGGCCAACTCAGCTGAGACCCGAATTTCATCTTCTTTCTCGGTCGGCGTGCCAAGGTCGAATTCAGAAATCTATCTAAAAAAACACAAACATCCGCTCTTCGTATTTCAAGGCCTTACGCAAAGCACCAGAAAAGTCGAACCTGAAACTAGTCTGACTAAAGTTTAGGGCTAGACATTCATAATTGAAAATGAATGAAAGTGAATTCGTTTTGACAAGATATCCAGTTTTCGTTCCTGGCTGCTAATATAGTTCTGGTTGTTGTGAACAAAGTTTTAAACTACCTCCGTTCCGTGTAGCTGAGAGTTGCAGGTGAAGAGAGCGAATGAATTTTGCAGGCGCAAACGACCGTCTTGTTAGGGCGTAATCCGGAAAAGGTCAGTCGTAGTTTTAAATGACACTTGTGGAGGTCATCAGAATGGGATAGTAGTCGTTGGCTACTCCGACCTCACTGAGCAGTGAGTGTCGCTCTAACAACATCCTCTAGTATACAAATGTGTAGGCATTTGCACGATAGAATGTGCACGCCAGTAGACATACAGTAGACACATACTCCTTAGAATTCGTTTAGCTCTTTCAAGGATGAAACTATTCAGAATAAAATTGGCACTTTTAGAGGTAAAACATTTCTCATTGAAATAGCGATTCACACTCACCACAGATTTGTGTAAAGTTCGAGTTGTCTCTCAAATCAAGGTAAAACAAGCATAGTGTAGTACAAAGTAAAAAATCTCGGTGCGATTGCCGCGGGTGGCCTCCCAGAGTATGGACGGGCGAAGATTTACAATAGGACAGTGTGAATAGAGTGGTTTTTTACTTTTCAAATGCTGTCAATAGTATCGTATCGGCATTAGACAAATAACACATGACACAGATCGCCGCAAGGTTCGATTGAAAGTGCTCTAAAATTGGTCCAGTCCAGATAAACATAAACAAACAGAATTGAGCGAGGATTTCGGCTTCAGTGCTCCAGTTAAAAGCCGTAAACCAAGTGGCAAAGTTTGAAGACAGTGGTATGCAGTAGCGAGGTCAGTAAAAGGCATGGATGTAATTTGGGTCGCGTGACAGGGCAATTTTGAATGACAAAGCAGCTGTTATTCTGGACACCTTGCACGCTTACAGAGGTGGCACCACACATCACTAACTTCCTGCGCAGGACAGCTCGCAGGTTTTTCTACAACGACAAACGATGCCCTTGTACGTATCTAACTTTACAGTACGTAATCATTATAAATTTTTTCTCATGTGCTCTTGTGTTCGTTATGTTCTGCGCTGAGATAGCAGATCCATCATTGTGACAAGGAAAGGCATTTTTCATGCACTTCTGGTGGTCTTTTCAGCACTCACACTTGGCATGGAAGGACGGTTCTTGTCCAGGTGAATAGGAAATAACCCAGCAGAGTTTTTGCTGTAGCAACCTTAAATTTCAACCGATTTGAATGAATCTTTTTTGAATGAAAGACTAATGAATTATTGACAGATTGGTACAATTTTCATTAAGATACTCTGCCTGGTTCCTGAGATATTTGCCATCATATTTGAAACACTGATTTCGGTAATGAACAAACAGTTTTTAAAACAACCCAGAAGACTTTTTGCTGTAGCAACCGTAAATCTCATGTCAACCCGATTGGAATGAATCCTGTTCTAAATGAAAGATAGATAAATTAAAAAATGGTGAAAATTTTATCAAAGATATCGTGCTTAAGTCCTGAGATACTTACGCTCAAAGTCAAAACAGACTTTGGCAATGACCAAGAGCGATTCCATTGAACTTCATACTATAGCAGATTCCTACTGCTAGGGGCTAATGAAACCTTTCTGGTGAAGTAACCGAGCGTGTGTCTCACCAGTAAAGCCTCGTGACGTTAGCCCTAAATGTAGCTGTAGGAATCTGTTTTATTATGAAGTGCAACAGAATAATAAAAATCGCTGTGCTCATTACCAAAATCTTTGATTCTATTTTGAGGGCAAATATCGCAGGAACCAAGCAGAGTATCTCAATGAAAATTGCACCAATCTGTCAAAAAATTATTTGCCTTTCATTCAAAAAAGTTTTATTGAAATCGGCTCAGAATTGGGGTTGCCACAGTAAAAAATCTGCTGTGTTGTTCTTTTGGCGGACCCGGTACAAAATTGTATACTTTCGTCATGCACACACGTTTTGGCAGCAAATCAGACAGATACAGCATCGTGATTATATGTGTGCTAATTTCAGTTTTTTAATTTAGTACCAACCAACCATACCATACTAAATTCAAAATAGCTCCTTCTACAGTGAATACTATACCATTCGATATCAAATCATAACGAATCAAAGGCCTATACGTACCAAAAAATTTTAGCACTTTAAAATTATGGTTTTGGTAATGCTTTTTCATTTTAGTACTAGTGCATTGGCTACATCAAGAACACTTATCAAACGTGTCAAAGACTTTTCCAACACCTTTCTGCATCGAAAACACTCGAGAAAGGTGGCTTCAAGTAGTTTGCTTTCCATGAGCTTCTTTGGCATTAGCTTGGCAGACTAACACTACTAAACGCATACCAAGATCATACCATACCAACCAAATTCAAACTGAATAAGCTAAGCTAACCATACTTTAACGAATTCAAATCGTTAAGTTACACCACACCATATCAAAGACAAAGAGAAACTTTGAATTTGGTAGGTATCCCTGTGTACTTGGCAAAACAGTGCACGCTTGCATTAGCAGGAGAGAGAGTGGAACCAGGGAGTCTGGCCGGAACTGTCGGTAGTGTGTAGGTAGAGTGCGGTTGTACTGTAGCTAATAGCTAATAGCAGTGCGCGGCCGAGAATGTGACGCTTTTAACGGCGGTGCGATTACGCAGTCAGCAAGGTAAAAGGTGATTAAAATTCCTCACGGGCAATTTATTGCGATTTGGCCTTATTTATACGCTTTTAAGCCATTAGTCTTGGGCCACTAAAATCGATTTGGCGCGCCGATTAATAGCTAGTCAGGTTCTGGGGGCAACCAAGCACCCTATTTACCTGCGAGCCGCCCATTAGCCGCAATCTGAGCTCGCAGCCACACACGCACAGCTCTACCGTAATCCTCTATGGCACAACTGCCGGTCGTGGCCTCCGGTTACCCCGGCGACCCCAGGGTTCCCTCGACAGTCAAGCAGGAAATCACCGACGACGCATCCTCCATGTTCGGGGTAGCTCACTTCGGACAGAGCGCCAATCGTAAGTCTCCTCTTGCTTGTATGCTTCTACTCTTTCCTTCTGTCCCTTTCGCACTTCTGCCCTCTTCGTGCCCGACTCTCTCGGACGTTCCGCTCTACGAGTTCCAGTTAAGCACTGGCCTATCCTTCTTTCCATTCTAATCATCCAATTTTGGAATAGGACCAACAACAGAACAACAGCGTGACCAAAAAGAGAGCGGCGGAGCAAGAATAGAGATCTAATATACAATAGAGGGAGGAATTCGTACGTACGGATGTGGTTTGTAGTCTAATCAACGAATGTGGGCAGTTGATGAGGACTGAAAGGAGAGGTGGAGAGAGAACAAAGAGAACGGTGGTAGCGAAACGGAGGGAGGGAGGGAGGGAGCCGGCGGAGGTTGTGAGCGGATACTACCAAATGTGGTTGAGCGGCCGGCTTCCTGCGCCCCCCTTTGGTGTCCACTTCCTGTAGGAAGTCCTGTACGGAACTCACCCGCTATGGTCAGAGGAAATTGTGCCTCAGACCTCGGCTTGGCTATGCGGCGCCCCGTTTTTTGCTGTCACCCTAAGAACGGCCATTTTCTTGCCACTCACAGCCCCAGCAAGCAATCGCGAAGCTCTTGCATGCAAAGCTTCAGCCGATAGTTCTAGAGTTGTGAAAGATTCTATCGATTTGTTTGTTTGTGACGATTGCACTAAACAAGTTGCCACTACGGTATGTGCTTTGACAGTGAAGTGTTCAGACCCGGTGTACGAGACGCTGAATCGCAGCACGAGCAGCTGGAATTCAAGCTATCCTCAGGTTCTTCAACCCGGTGCCGTGGCTACAGCCGATTCGTCTCGGTTAGTCGGAGGTAGGTCAGTATTTACTGCATGTGGTCGGTGTTTTGTCGCAGTCTCTGTAAACAGTAGCCTCTCGAGTGTCTGAGCAGATGCGCTAATTGCGTGTGCAAACAATCAAAACGATGTTTGTCTTCTGAAATGTTGGGTCCGCCTACGTAGGAGTGAGCGCGCGGTCGGTCGGTCGACTTGAAGGCCCTGCAAGGCGCAGTCGGTCGGACGGCGGTACCGGCCACAATGCAATGATTAATTTCGCTTAATTACTTGCTTAAATGACTGGTGCGCGGCCTTTAATAGAGACCCCCGTCGGAGCAGATTTACATAATAGCAGGCCGAGTCCAAGCTAAGGCGGCTTTACCTATTTTAACAATAAATGCTTTCTCAAACGGCACCAGCGCACGACAGCAATTGTGACAGGGAACGTATCGGTGTCTCATGTTTAACGATGCACTCCGATTTCAGATGTCACTTCGTATCATCAACACGTTCCGGTGGTTTTCAGCGGCATCCCCAAGGTCGCCACGCAAAGTAAGTGTTTTGTTTGTAGGTACAGTATGTACAGTAGATTATTCTCCGCAAGGCGGTAGCACGGATGCTAACCAAACAGCCGAGCCAAAATTTCAGCAGAGAAGAGTTTACATAAAAAATTTACAAAATTACTAAAGTCAGAACCTCTCGAAACAGTAGTGTGCTTACGAACAGTCGTGAGGTTTCTATTTGCGTTTAGATAGCGGTCAAATTCAACTGTGGCAGTTTCTGCTCGAACTGCTATCAGACGCCTCGAACGCCCACTGCATCGTGTGGGAGGGTGCGAATGGAGAATTCAAGCTAATCGACCCTGACGAGGTGGCTCGAAAGTGGGGAGAACGGAAGAGGTGACTGGTCGTTTGTGTTAAACGGTCCTCACAAGGCAGTTCTTTAGCAAACCTAACATGAACTACGACAAGTTGAGTCGTGCATTGCGATATTACTACGACAAGAACATCATGACAAAAGTGCATGGCAAACGCTACGCTTACAAATTTGATTTTCAAGGCCTCGCGCATGCCTGTCAAAGCGTTACTCCTGGCACTGAACTAGCATCAGCAGCCGTTACTGCTGCTATGCAGCAATACCCCTCAGGTATGACATCACAGCCGCTTTTCTAACACTATCACATTTTCTTAAAACCACCACCGTCTCATCAACACGCAATTATCATCATCATCATCATTTCGTCGCCAACCCTACCCTTCCTTGAGCTGGGAAACCCGAGATACATTAGGAATATTGGACTCGCCCTAACCCAATCGAACATACCAGTTCGCCCCATTCGCTGCAGTTCAGCAGCAGCAAGCAAAGCAACCCGCAATATTTAAAAATAATAGACACTCTAATTAAGCCGTAAATGCTGTTTTTAGTTTGTTATAATGCAGTTGTTTCAAAAATAATCTGCCAAACTCGTTTTACACAGAACTTTGTAAATTGTGTATTCTGAGCTGATTGCATTTTCAGTGTATTCCAACACATCAGAACTGTTGTTGTCGTCCTATCATGCAGCAGCGGTTCCCAAATTTGGCTACTTTCCCGGTGCACAGTCTGCATCGGAGGCGAGTCATGGCGGATGGGGGAGTCGGCGAAATGGGACTGGCAGTCCGTATTGGCCACTGGCAGCCACACAGACAACTGACTCCTTTCAAGCCTACCCCAAACACGTGCTAATGCACTAAATAGGATTATACAAATTCTATCCTGTAAATGATGTGCTGCGCTGATTACAGACTCACTGATTTGGCCACACTTTCTCATCTGTACATGTGGTTTCTTTACCAAATTATCTTAAATTTTATTGTTCTGATGATCGTTACGTATTTCTCTGTGCGAAGCAAACTCAAACGTACGGAAAGCTAACTTTATACTGCGTCATCTAACGGTGACACAACCTGACTTTACAAGGACCTTAAGTTGCAAGAAGTGGGTTGATTTGTGATGCACATTTGACGAAAGCAAAGTGGCTACAAATTACAGCGCCCTGAATTCTTCAACTACGTATTTGGACTTAGTTCCCCAGTCCCAAATCGCCTGCTTAGTTCCGGATTTTTTTCAGGCGTACGACCGATTTATACTTTGCCACCCGGGTAGCATTGGCACTTTCTCAATGGCTCAGCGCAATTTAGACTTGTACAGACTAGGACTGGGTTGATATTAACCGGGTCCGGTTGCACTTTGCCAGTCCACCAAAAAGTCGAAATCGCTAATTTGGCTACGATTTGGAAAGTTTAAATCGCTACCTACAGTACGTAGGTTCACCAGGCTGCCATTCGATTTGGATATCAGTCAAGGTTTAAGCTAAACAAGCAGGTGTTCCGGGAGTAACGTAGGTATCTATAACCGTTAGAGGGAGTCCTACCCAGGTATGTAGAGCAAAAATTATGATAACCCGACCATTTAGTACATTTTTACAGGCTCAGGCAAAATTAGAATTTCGTTGAATGATCTATCTGACCAAAAGTTACACCCATTCTTCGGATCTCGGATATTTGCAATTATAACTGTTCGCAAATGTCATGTAGTTTCGAATAGGTTCACGACAGAACAATTGATCAAAATTCAGTCGTACGTTTTGCAGATGTCAGTGAGCGTATCGCAAAGTTATTATAGAGGTTCACTGCCTATGCACCCAATCGTTTTATCGACTTCAGGAGGCCCACAAAGTTCCTTCTATCGGTGGAAGATCAATTTGGCGAGTGGTCAAGTTGCACGAGTGCAGACGGACAAGTCGAATTCTCATTTAGTGGTCCCTTTGTAATTACGGCCACCAGTTTTTGTCTGACTACAGTACGGAGAGTTCGGCAAATGGGCTATAACTTGTGCCATGGTGCCTGAAAGTGATTTACCGTAATTGGTACGTATGGTCGGCCTGCTGTGTCATTAGCGGATTTGGTGGAGGCGCGCGCGGCTGTATTTAATCAGTTTAGGCTGAAAAGTCATTTTATAATGCTTATTAATCGATCGTCGTTGAGCTACGGTGCGCTGGCACTGTCGAGGCAGGCGGAGCAACGGCCAAGTGCCAATTGAGTTGCGACCCATCTCGGCTGGGAATCGTCCAAGGCTGGAGCTAAAAGCCGTCGAATATAAATTGACAAATCTTTTCCGCTGAGCGGGTCGTCGTTAATGACTGCTGAATGCCGTTATTATGTCGACGTTGCAACCGCTGCCGCCTATCACGCCTTTTTGCTGCGGCACATCCAACGCCCGCTCACAATCAACCGCCATCCTCTGACACCGCCGACCACATGCTCTGTCACAACGACTCGGCCCTCTTCCACGGCAACTCCTCGCGCCTCATCAAACTCGCCCTCGACACCTTCAGTCAGTAAGTCTGTCTATTGTTTTCCTCAGTGTCTGCTCTCTGCCGACGAAACGTGATACAAAACTTGCTTAAACATTGCGAACCACTGCAGAAGTCAAACGATCAGTGGGGTGGACAGATGAATTTGTTGAACAGTTATGCTCGCAAATTTTGCACGAACGTATTCACATATTCTACGTACATTTCGCTGAACTTTCAACTCGGATCATGCTAAAATAAAATTACGGTTTTCAATAAAACAAAAAAACAAAATCTGAAACTACTTGTGCGAGACAAGAAATTCTATCTATTTCCCTACCGGCATTTGCGAATAGTAAATTTTGCGTCCAATCGAACACCGTGTCACCGTTGCTTTGCTAGATGGAGAAGTCAGCAGTAAATTAACTTTCGTTTCACTTCTAACCTGTATAATGCCTGCCCTTCACTTCTAACTTCACTTCACTTCACTTCTAACTTCACTTCACTTCACTTCTAACCTGTATAACTTCTCTTCTAACCTGTATAATGCCGTGTGCCTACATACGTACGTAATTGAATACGATTTACTTCGTTATAGCTAGGTACGTAAGTGCACCCAACTGCGTCAGTGACGTCTAGAGTAGTTGCATGGATAGTTTGGCGGAGTTTGATAAGATTTAAAAAAGCTTAGGAAGGCAAACCCTACTATAGCACGCGGTCCGGTCAATACTCGGCACCTCACCCCCGCAAGCAGGACTTATCGTAAACGGCGCAATATCGCATTGTCGGTAGATAAATGGAGCCCTGACATGACACGACAAATGTTGGAAGTTTTCGTGCTGGGGTCTAAACGGGGAAGATGTGTCATCGGTAAAAAGTAAGGATTCTCGGCTGATTCTGTCATGGAAATCGGTGCAGCTGCCGATTTCCTTCAGTTTGGAATGATTTCAACATTTCTATCTGCCATAATTCTACACATTCGGAGCATCCACGAGCATGGCGAACTGCCTGCATGCTTGGGTCGGTGGGTGCAACACTTTACAGGGCTTGACAGAATAAAGGGCCCGAAAGGACGACTGTCGCCTCCGGAAATAAACTGTTTCAATAAAAAAAATCAAAATCCGATTTGGCGGTCACCTACGTTTGGGTCCCAGGACGAAGACTTACCATACAACATTCGGTCTTGTCAAGGCATGACCTCAATATCTCATGACAACAGCGCTTTTGTATTACGGCAATTTGTGTTTGCAGAGAAGAGGGGCGAGTACAGTAGTTGACCGGACCTCGCACTGAGCAGACCGCCCGCCCTCTGTAGAGTTCGCCCTTACGAATCCAATTGTAACAAAAGTGTCCTGCATGGCATGCAGCGATCCGTCTAACCCGAGTCGACCAAACTAAAACTATGGCGGGAATTTTTCATAAGAATTACAAACGTACGTAATATAATATCCGTGTATGTAATTGCCAGTCAATGCTAAAACAAAAGGAAAAATACCCAAAAGATTCCTGCTCTTTCCTTAGTTCATTTTATGACTTGGACTATGCGGGATGCGTATGCATGGCGGATTTTATTACTGTGCTATAGCTACTGCAATTTTCGTGTTAAAAGCGCAAAACCTACATCAAATCAAAGCGGAACGGGTGGGAACAGTGCGGTAGATTTAGGTACGATGTGTAGTTCGGTTGTGGAGTGATTGAGGTGGTTGGTTTAGGTCGTATGGCTCGGTGCACGGCTATCTATGCTCGTTGATTTGTCTGTTCGGCCTGCTTACAAATCTGGTGCACATAATGGTGCTGACGCGGCAGCAGATGCGCAACAGCGCTGTCAGTACCATTTTGACGGGGGTGGCGCTGTGCGACACCGGCATCATGCTGTCCTATCTGGTCTACCTGGTGCACTTCATTCTGGACGGGCACGTCAAGCACCAGCCATCTTGTGCCAGCGGCTACAAACTCGGCTGGATATGGTTTCTCTTCACGCACATGATGCTCAGCATAACGCTGCACAATACCAGTCTCTGGCTAGTGGTCACTCTGGCCTTCGTGCGCAACATGGCTCTGCGCATGCTGCGCAAGTCTTCCCTCTGGACCGACAGCGGCCGCTCCTGCAAGTTGGCCCTGTCGGTGGCGGTGCTGGTCTGCATTTTCTCCTTACCCAACGCTCTGGTGCACGAGGTAAAACCACTCACCAACAACTGTTTGCCCAACGTATCCCAGGACTCCTACTACACGCTCGAGGTGAGCGTAACAGCTCTCGATAATGGATGTCAACTGTTCAAGTGGAATCTATGGATGACTGGAATTGTTTTCAAGGTGAAACGCTTAATCGCTCTTGCTTTGTCAGACTAAACGGCATTATTTTATTTCTTATCCGTTTTATTTGAGGACGGTTCTTGGTTTGCCCAGACAGTCCACTAGAAAATAAATTAGTCTCCGGTTGCAGATTGTTCCATGTGCACTTCTTCTGGTGCTCATTGTCGGACTGGTAGCAAAATTGCACGAAGTAAAGCAAAAGAGAGAATTTCTACTGGCTCGCAATCGAAATCGCCAGACAGACCGAACGACTACTATTTTAGTTCTGATTCTATGTGTGTTTCTGGCAACTGAAGTACCTCAGGGGGCAGTGGCTATTCTCAGTGCCATGTATACGCACGACTTCTACCAGTTTGTCTACTCAGGAACGGGTGAATTTCTAGATTTATTATCTCTCGTTAATTCGTGTGTCAGTTTTATTTGTTATTGTGTCATGAGTTCCAAGTATAGACAGACATTCTGGCAAATTTTTGGTTTTCCGCTTGATTTTTCGTCAGACGCTACACACCATAACTGAAGCTTTTCAAGAGGACTAAGCAAAGTATCTGACTCACAAAGTTGAAATTTGGGATTTTCAATTTAATAAAGTACGAAAGTAACAGAGACGACGTTATTGAACGATTCCACCCGTACTTTGAGAGGCGGAAGTTATCGCTTTAGATTTTTTGCTTTATAATAGATACCCGTGACGCGTGCAGAAGAACTGTTTTGATATACGCTACGTACATTACGTGTGGTGTCTGATGAAATGAATGACTATATATGCAAACAACTTTCTGTTTTATGTTTATTGAACTACCTATAGGCATTTGAATGTGAAAAACGTCAGTTTGAATAGGTTTATAAACTAAGCGTCTGCATACAATTATATAAATACTGTAACGTAGACTAGAACCAGTGTTGTCAATCAGTATAGTGCGCGTTTGTGGTGCGATTATGTCAATAAAATAATAATGCTAAAATAAGAATGATGGCGTTTGCTTGCTCATAAGTCCTTGGCAAAGTAGCGGCCTTATATGACCGGCAAAGTGAACCATCTAGTTGGTGCATCGCAAAGTTTCCAAAATGAAAACGCACGGAAACTACCAACTATCTATCAAGAGTATATTCTGTTCAGTAACTGTACCTGAATGTGTAACCACAAGGATCGCTGACCGAACAACTCGAGGGCGCTTACGTTTATTCTAACAAGACACAATTGTATTGCACAGTCAGGCACTTAACGCCATATAATGTACCGGTACCTTATACGGTACCCTACATTGGACTCTGTGGTTAAACCGAAAAATGGTTTGGGGAAGTCAAAATTCGGAAATCTGCGGGTGGGCCTCATTCATGTATCTATGGTGGATCTGGACGCTTACCACTCGCCCTCGCTGACCAAAGCCTAGCTGTCCACGCCCCTCCCTCAAAAATTTTGGTGACTTTTTTCGAAAAAATCATCGACAATTTTCAGGTTGTTTTCGACATTTTTGGGAAATCATCCCACTACCCTATCACCGTCATGTAATGTAAATCTCTGTACTGGTCCGCCGTCCAACCCTTTAAGTAAGTAGGAAACATCCGGCACGTACGTCTTTCATCCCACTCTAAAGCACGCGCAGTAAGCTCAAACTGGTCCACAAAGTCACGAAAACTTTCTTCCTCCCCTAGCCGCCCTGATAGGGAAGGTAAATCTGGTATCCCACTCCCCAAAATAAGATGTCTCGCTGGCGCCTGAGTGAGCCTGAGGAAGAGGAGCTGGAGGCGTCTGCTGGGCGTTTTGACCGCAAGTAGCTGTTTCTGTCGGCAAGTTTCTTGCCGCAAAGAGTTGGTCGTCGACACAAAGCCACACCAAGGCCACCAAAAGTGCCCTTGATTTTTGTCATTATACTCAACTTGCTCGTAAACGCGGGTAGCTAGCCAAATATGTTTATCACAGTATGTAGCTAAATGATACGTAGCTACAAAATTCAGCAATAACTCTTACGGGCAGACCGTGCACCAACCAATTGGTGCACGCGACAATTTTTTTTCATCACGCATTTGCCGATCAGCTTCGCACGGGTTCATCACGCAAAGCTCGATCAGCTTCGCAAAATTTACACCTCGATCAGCTTCACAGTTGCGTTATGCGGCCGGCGCAGCCATAAACTCATTTTCATCACGCACTTTGTGTCGGCTGTATGCTACAGCGTAGAGCATGACCAGGTATTTAAAGTGGCGGCCAGAAAAAAAAGCGTGATGAAAAACCTCATCACGCACCGGCGTGATGACTTTTTCCATCACGCAGCGTTTTCATCGGACAATTTTTTCAGCTTCGCACGCGACCATCACGCATTTTCCCGGCCACAAATTCGAATTGGCTCATCGAACATTTGGCGGCCCTGCGCGAGAGGGATAAAAATCCGTCATAGGGGGTTGCAGACGAGCTATGAGGGCCCAATAGGGGTTGAAAAAATTTTTTCCTCTGAAATCGAATTTCAACGCCGTTTATGGTACCGACACCATATGTATGCAGTTAGAGTTGCCATTCAAAAATGCTCAGCTCTGCACTTAAAACATACCAACTTAGGACACTTATGACTGATCTTGTGGTAATAGTAACGGATAATTTGAAGTTTTCTATGCACTGTCAAAATGTAGCTACTAAATGTTTCCAGAAAATAAATCTGATATTTAAAACATTTTGGTCTCGTGACAAGGGTTCTTGTTGCAAATGTAGAAGACATTTCTGCGACCACAGTTGGAATATGCTTCAGAAATCTGGAATCCGTACTTGCTGAAGGACATTGATCTGATGATAGCACGGCGCGGCGGCACGTAAACTCGCCCGGGCTCACTATCCCCGGGCGCCGAATTGACGCCGTACCCAAATAGGATAAGTGCGGTTCGCATCGTTTCGTTGGGTTCCTCCTCAATCCTCTCAGCCATGGACGACTAAAAACGACTGGACACGAATCGACCCCAACGCCCGTTTCCACAGTAGGCCTACTTTCAAAGGGCCGTATCTTTGGAACCGTTCGACCTACAATCAATATAAATACATCTTTAGAATCGCCAACGCGTGAGGACTCCGATTCCGAGCTCAAATCGCTTCCATAGCGACCATATAAAAAGTTCATTTTTTTTCATGGCGCAAATTAGGATTACCAAACAACGTTGCGCAGATTAGAATGCAAATTCAACCAGAGCTCAAGCCCCTCTACAACTTTGGTCATGAAGCCCAAAACCCTCCGACGCATCCGTAAGAAGTTATTCGCAAAAAACTATAAATTCATTGAACTTAGAAAATGGCTGTAGTAATCACTATGTGTGCGCCAATTGGAGTGATTTCGAAACAGACTGCCAATACAACAGCGCAGGGTCTCAATAACGAAGCAATTGTCGAGCAACACCCAGTATATTTTCAAGAAACATACTTTATATTACCACAGAAATACCATAAATGATAGCTCAGACACTGTACCATGAAAGCATGATCAAAATTACAGAATTTTAAAAGCATCTTTTCCTTACAGTCAGCGACTACGTCCAAACTTCGTTATCTTGGCTTGCGCACTGGGCTTCACACCAGAAACAGTAAGCTTCTTGACCAGGTTTTTGCACATGCAGTTGAAAAATTTAGCCACAAGAATTTAGCCACAGACAGGAAAGCTCAGACACGAGAATGTCATCAACTGGGAATCCTCCTCTAACAGCAACAAGACGGTTTCAACGAACACTGGCCGGTGAAAATCGCAGTGAAGAAACTTTCTCTTGAGACTAGGGTCGCTTTGAATGCAAGAAAACACCAACCAGGCCTTCAGACAGATTCCAAAAGCGGCAGCACTCGGGACAAATAAGCCACCACGATTGATTTCATTCAGAAACATGCTAATGTTTTCGAAGTCTCGATCAATTTCAAGGGGAGGCAGCTCAGATTCACTCGGGGGCAAGGGGTCCCCATGCGGGGGGTCTGGCCTAAGTCGGGTGGGGGGCAGACCCAAGACCCCCCTATTACATGTGTGCCCTTTAGAAATAAACAAACTTAGGCAAAAGACTCACTTCAGTGCAGCAGCGATATCATCAAATGAACGCAATCTGTCCGTTTCAAGGAACGCTTCGATCTCTGCTTCTTGTTCAGCTTGCAGAGCGGATACTCAAACATCGGAAGTAGCAGCACCACTACGCTTCGTAGAAGGCTTGGGTTGCTTATGCAGTGGGTACTGCTTGAAAATGCTAGGCACGGCCTCGGACTTCAAAAAACGCCTCGACAGTACTCCTTCAGTACGACGCAACTGCCGAGTTACGTTTTTGTCACTGCTCTCGGGTTTAATGTCATCGGACGTAAAGTGAAGAGAACAGACTTTAGAGCTCGCAGTGGGTTCCCATGCATCTCGACTAATTGCTGACAGCCACTTAGCTCGGATGCGCGGACTCGTTGGAAAGGCATGCAAACTGACACCTGGCTGCTTCCCTTCAACTCTGTAGCCAGTTCTGCAGTCGGGCACGGCGCACTTAAACGGCATTGCGCCTCTGCATCACTAGAAACATAAGCGGTCTACAAGATACTAGTAGCAAATAAAGCAATTATGAATAGAGATGCAACCATAATCCGGTATTATCCGGAACACTATCCGGTATTTTTTACGTATTATCCGGTTAAAATACCGGATAATCCGGTATTTTTCAGATCTTTTACTATCCGGTATTTATCTTTGATGTTGCATCTCTAATTATGAAGCAAATATCGATCAGTAAGAAACAAACTAGCACATAGGTAGGCATAAGGGCAAAACTGACTTTTAGGGGTCCCTAACAAAAATTTCAATTTTATCTACCGTATTCAGTTGACTCCTAAGCGTGAGCCTAAGCCTAAGCCTACGTAAGCCTAAGCCTACGTAAGCCTGAGCCTAAGGCTAAGCCTAAGCAAGAAAGTGATTAATAAATATATAGTGGAGGGACCCCTAAAAGTCAGTTAAGCCGGCATGAGTAGTAGGGGCATGAGTAGGGGTGCGGACAACAAACAACAGATCAACAACAGCTTGGCGCACGCTAACACCCGCACACGCACTCACACACGCACACACTGACCAGACCAGGCAAGGCGCTGCACCAGCCTTCGGTGGCCTGGGTTGGGCTTTGCGTCATCTAATTCCAGTCAGACTGGTTTCGAACCCACTACAACCGCTAGAGATGCACGGGCCGCCGCCACTCAAGGCATCAAGCTAACCACTGTGTTAACGACGCGACTCAGCAGAAACTAGTAGCAATTAAAGCAATTAGGAAGCAAATATCAATAAGTAAGAAACAAACTAGCACAAAGGTAGGCATAAGTAGGGAGGGGCGTGCATGGGTAGGGGGTGCGGACAACAACCAACAGATCAACAACAGCTTGGCGTACGCTAACACCCGCACACGCACTTACACACACGAACACTGACCAGACTAGGCAAAGCGCTGCAGCAGACACGCCAAAAAATCGATAACATCAGGATTACTACAGCCATTTTCTAAGTTCAATGAATTTATAGTTTTTTGCGAATAACTTCTTACGGATGCGTCGGAGGGTTTTGGGCTTCATGACCAAAGTTGTAGAGGGGCTTGAGCTCTGGTTGAATTTGCATTCTAATCTGCGCAACGTTGCTTGGTAATCCTAATTTGCGCCATGGAAAAAAATGAACTTTTTATGTGGTCGCTATGGAAGCGATTTGAGCTCGGAATCGGAGTCCTCACGCGTTGGCGATTCTAAAGATGTATTTATATTGATTGTAGGTCGAACGGTTCCAAAGATACGGCCCTTTGAAAGTAGGCCTACTGTGGAAATGGGCGTTGGGGTCGATTCGTGTCCAGTCGTTTTTAGTCGTCCATGTCTCAGCCTTCGTTTCGTTTTGTTTGTCTGGCTGCTTCATTTCGCTGTTGTTTTGACTAAATTTGCTTCTGTTTTCAGACGCTCGATCGTTGGCGAACCATGTAAGTAATTATTTTCTTTTTGTTGACGCTCTGCCAGTCTAGATCAGGTGGACCTAATTTGAGTCATGGACCTAATTTTGAGTGGGTCTCCAGAAAATCTTCCAAAAAACTTACAAATAGGTAAAATTGATCCGGATTTTTACTACAGGAGTTGTTGTATAGTCATAAGGAAGTTTATTAATTAATATATAGATAGTCCATTTCTGACCTTCCCTGATTTCCTCCCAGCTACACTTATCCCCTCACTTTTCAGCATTTTCCTGACTCCTGTCCTCACCAACTGTGATTCCTGACGACTTGTTGTTTGTCGTTGTTTCTTCAAAGCTAACTTAGAAGAACAGTTGACCAAGTAATGGGTCGAAGGGCAAGTGGCAAGCGGAAAAGGGTAAGGTTACCTAAATATACATGGGTCGGGGTTAGGTAGCTCTGCTTTGGTAGATTGGTAGATATAACAAAACAGAAGTCGAAAAAACACGATTTTATAACTGACCTGAAAAATTAGGGGGTAACCCTTCCAAACCCCCTAGTACATGTATGGTCGCAGCCATTTTGGTTAGAGGGGGAAGGAACAGAAGTCGGCTTCAGGTGGGTGGGTGGGTGGGGTCGTCTGGGGGTCGAGCCTAAGTTGGGGGTGGGCAAACCCCCAAACCTCCGGCCCATGTATGGTTATAAAGGAGAGTTTGCCCGAAAATTCTACTTTGACGTCAAAACAGCAAAAAATATATTGATTTGCAACGAAAAACTCAGTCAGTAATTCAGTCTTTGAAACTGGTTTACCCCCTCCCCTCACCGGCCAATACCACCCCCTCGGTCGGCCATACCCCCTCCCGGAGGGAGAAAATTTTCACTTATTTAAGGCAAATTAGGCGTTTTTTAGTCTTTTTGCCTGGACTCCCCCCGCCCCGAGATCTCCAGACCCCCTCCGAATTTTTCCGGCCCATGTATGGGAATAATAATAATTAAAGGTAGCTGTGGTCCGCCAAAGTTTGTCGAAATAGCGGGAAATTCTCAGATTTCTAAGGGAATGAAATTACACGAGATCAACTGCTACAACTACCGAGCTGCATAAGCAGAAGACATTCCGCAGTACGTAGTAGGTTCTGCAAGAATTGAATTTGGTTTTAATTAGGTCGGAATATTCAGAGACTGTGAGGATTGATGGAAGTTGCAGTTAAGACGTAAAGTACGGCGCTACAGTTGACAGAAGCATTGTGCCGATGTCTAAGCAGACGTGACTGTTTAGGGTCGTTGTGCAAAACGAGCACGTCTCTCCAGCTCTGGTCAGTTATCGGTGACCCCGGGCGATTTCACTGGTAAACACGTAAGTTTGTTTCTGCTCTACATTTATAGTGGCTTGAGTTAGAGTGACGTTGCCCTGTTAGGCGGCCCGTCAGCTGCGGCGCCAAGAGAAGAAAGAAGCCCGAGAAGCAGTTCGAGAACGAGAAGAAAGTGTTCGGGACAGTGAACCATCGACCAACAAAACTCCTCAATCATTCGTGTTTTCTCGAGGTTCTGTTGGCAAGTGTCTCTTGCATTTGGTCAGAGACGTTCGCAGAGTGATGGAACCGCACACAGCCAGTAGATTAAAGGCAAGTGTTGCTTTTAGACTTTTAGATAAGAACAGAGAGATATTGCTGGTGTGCTGGCTGCTTACAAAACCGGACACGCAACGAAATTCTGCTAACTTTTAGTTAATTAGCAAAAGACGGCTTTTTTAAACCTCGTCATCGATCAAACTTTTCGATATTTTCAGATCAATTATATTGGGTATTGGAGAGCCCAAAAACCACGATATCCAGCTGAAAAAACTCTAATATGCCCAGTACCAGTTCGCACTCTACAGTGCGAGCTATTCTAAAATTTTACTCTAAAATCGGGTGATGTCTGTTGACACAGATATGGGGTAGCATTCGGCTGTGAGGGTTGGATTTAGTAATCATGAGAAACTAGCGGTGTGGTGTCTGGGATGGTAGGGCGAAAATCCGTTTTTGGCAAAATCAACGTTTTGGTTTGTTCTTTATTTAGTTGGTTACATACATGGGCCGGAAAAATCTGGAGGGGGTCTGGAGATCTCGGGGGGGGGGCGGAAAAAAGTCCAAAAACGCCTATTTTGCCTTAAATAAGCGAAAATTTTCTCCCTCCGGGGGTGGGGGTATGGCCGGCCGAGGGGGTGGTATTGACCGGCGAGGGGAGGGGGGTAAACCCCCTTACCCCCCGCGGCCCATGTATGGTTGGTTACACTGAACTGTCACTTTTGGTTTTTTATAGTCCTGTCAGATAAGATTTTCAGGGTTTTAGCGAGTGAGATTTGATTTTAGGCTCAGCGTCGAAACAATCTCAAGGATTTTATTGTGAACGCCACCCCAGTGGGCGTAACGGACTTGGTGGTGTTCACTCGGACAGACGACACAATAACGCTGAGACTGGTCAAAGTGCCCCAAGGCCCCACCCTTACATTCAAAAGTGCAGTTGTTGTCGGTTCTGTTGGATGATAGGAGTTACCAGCTCAGTTGCAGTCGAGCAATACACATTAGCCAGAGACGTGCTGTCGTCGCGCAAAAACCCGGCGTCGGTAAAGACCGACAGTCAGCCGTTGGTGGTGCTAAAAAACTTTGATTCCTCGAAGAAACACTTGGCTCTGGTGCAGTCAATCTTCCAGAATATGTTCCCCGCCCTCAACGTTGATGTGGTGAGGGAGCACTGCCATCTGTTTCTACTGATTCAGTGGCTCTTTCTAGCTTGATCTGAACAAAGTGAAACGCTGTGTGCTTGTCAACTTTGATAGTCAGTCTGACTCCATCGATTTTCGGCACTAGTAAGTTTTATACGGGTAATTTTTCTTTCGTTTGCTTTAAAAAGTATGTGTAGTTCATTTTAGAGACAGGTATGCCACAGTTCTAAACTTGCAATTTTTTCCAAACATGTCCTTCCTTCCAATTATTTTTCTGGCCCGTGAATGTCCGTTCCTTCTAGTCCGGCCCAGCGCACGAATGCATGATTCTGTCTAAAGAGTCCTGTTTCACAATTGATTTTGCAGCAAGATAAAGACGGTTCCGAGTGGCCTAAGCAAGTCTGCTAAGAAACTGGTGCAAGGAAAAGTTCCCAACCTCAGCAGATACAAGGATATCAGCCAATACTTCTTAGAGTGAGTTTTACTACCTTTTCTCTGTCCACCTGACACCGAAGCATGACTATTGGGCGATTTTGCGGGACTGCACTGCAGTTGCACACGAATTCGTCACTCGGTTGACATTCCAGGCCCCAGTAGCTTCCTGCGATATGTGCAGAAATCCAGAGATGTGGTCTTGTTTTGTTAATATTTTGAAATGATATTTTCTTGTAACCTGATGATTATGCTTTAATAATAGCGTACGTTGAGGCACAGAAATTTCTGTTGTCTGTTTATAAAATAAATTTCTGTCGCCCAATAGTCCTGTACCGACCTAACACAGACATAGGTTATCCCCTTAAAGCTGCGTCCGGGTATGACCATACATGGGCCGGGGGGTAAGGGGGGGTATACCCCTCCCCCTCGGCCGGCCATACCCCCCCTCGGCCGTCCAAACATACTCCATACCCCCCTCGCCGGCTAACCCCCCCACCCCCCCTCCCGGAGGGAGAAATTTTCGCTTATTTAAGGCAAAATAGGGGTTTTTTGGCCTTTTTTTTCGGGGTGGGGACCCCCCCCCCCCCCCCCCCCGAGGTCTCAACCCCCCCACCCCCCTCCGGATTTTTCCGGCCCATGTATGGGTATGACTTATAAATGCTAAAGTATATTTCAAAAATGAGCGAATTATGAGTTTTCTGCGAATAACTTAGTGATCCTTATTTAAGATGCATTTTGCGAGAAAGTCACCTTTATGGGGGTATGGGGTATGTGTTTGGCCTCTCAAAGGTGTTCGAAAAAAATTTTTTTCTGCAAAGCTTAGTGGTTAGCATACTGTTATATGCAGTTTTGTGTGCTGAGTTC